>JAQGAS010001040.1:0-27143 GCA_034686365.1 Pachymerium ferrugineum | reverse complement strand
GCCTCTGGTTCATCACCAGGCTTTCCATTGGGCCCGAGTCCGAGGGGTGTGTAATTAGTCTCAAACTGAGTATCACAACTGTCAAATGCTTTGGAAGTAAATTGAGACGACAATAAAACACCACTGGGCCCTTTTATCTTCAAGATGTTTTGTACTCTGTTTATTACAAAATTATGCTTATATTGTTTGCAAATGATTATTTATTTGACCTGTTGAGCTTGAATGTCAGTGTACGAAAACGGTACCATTGCAATTACGGTATAAACGAATTTTTTTTACTTAAGTGTGAATGCATGACCATTTTTAGCAAGAAACTTGTTTCTTATTGGAGATAGAGTAACAAAAAATACGTTAGAGCAGCACCTTTGTTATTTTAAAAACCTCGCATTATGCTTATAATGCTTATAATAATAATAATCGTTGTCAGTGTAAATGAAAGCCCATGACAAAATTTTAAACTTAACAAATGGATTGTGCAGACGCACTAATGTTTAGAGAATAGAGAAGTAGTGCACATAAAGATATTAATTTTAATCGTAGAAACCTATCAGTCTGCTCTCTGATCTGAGGTGTCATCCTGGGCACCAGGGTTAAAGTTACCCATCACTTCATGATCGCAATGCTGCTTCTTTAATCACGAAGCTTAGGATTAGTAAGACATAAATTGTCTTTTCTCTTCCTTAAACTTTATTCATTTTTTATGCGTTGGAGACAAAGTAATTTTTAATTTTTCGCTACAATTCTTCCCCAGAAGTTAAATGTAAGAGTTAAGTTTATGATTTGGAATATAAATTTCAGTAGGGTGTTCAAAGTTTTCTGACATCAATATCATCCAATTTGTGGGACCGTATTTAAACCCTATGACTTGATATATCAAAATTGAATTGCGAAAAAGCTTTGAATTTAGATTCAGTAGACAAACCTGTTTTACAATTTTAAAAGTTGTTATTGGATTTCTGGTAATAATTATAACCGTAGAGAAGGTGATTATTTTACTTATGTTAAACTCATTCATGTTGTCAATAATGACGGGCGTCAACTTTTAGAGAAATGTACAAGTTATCTGAGAAATGAATGCTATTACAAACTAGATATTAATAAAAACTTAATTATACCTGAATTGTTGTAGTTCAATATTAAAATGTTATTCCAATGGAAAAAAGATATATAGCTTGTTAAAAACATTGAAATATCACAAGAAAATTTCTTTTCATTTTCTTCTGCCATTACCGCTTTTCTTAGATCTGCTAAAATAGCAGAGCATATAAAAATGGTAGATGAGATATAATCATATACACACACGTAAAGTTTCAAACTAAATTACAGTTAAACGTGTTTCTGTTGCCCAGAGTGTACTACGAGCCATTATTAACTCACATTACCTTCAATATCTGGTCTAAAGTACCTTATAAATAAACCTTTTAGTGGATTATTAGATGCAAAGCAGCACAGTATTGCAAATGCCGCCAACGATGAGACTTCTTATACGTTAGTATATTGTAATTTATAATACTTACGCAAAATACCCTTTTCCAATCAAATCGAGAAAAATCAAAGGAAATTTGTCAAACTCTTATGTAATACAAGATAAAAGGAACAACAAATCATCAAAAACTTGAATATAATGGTTACAGGAAAAAAAAACGACATTATCAAACCACCTGTGTGCCATTATTTCAAGGTCTATGCTCATAATTCAACATTACCTCAAAGCAAAAGCGAGCAAATATGTTGTTAAAATATTTTTTCCTAACTTTAATTTATTTACCATCAATTAATGCCAATTTGCTAATTGACCTTGCCGGAAAGTTTGTACAGTCTTTGAATATTCCATTAGACAGTCCTCAGGATGAACAGATATTCCAAGAAGCTCTTTTAGAAGCGGTAACTAAAATTCAAGTAACATTTATAAACGTAATAAATTGCCTTGACATTTCAGACGCAATTTATTATTGCTCATGGATATCCAGCTGAAAATCATACCGTAGAAACTAAAGATGGATATATTTTAACTATGCATAGAATACCCTTCGGAAAAAAAAATACTAAAATCGGAAAACGTCAACCGGTTTTGGTCATTCATGGAATTGCTGTTTCATCGCAACTATTTACAGACAGTGGTGCCCCTAGTTTAGGTAAATATTTTCAGTTTATTTATCCTTTTTAGAAAAAAAAACTATAATGCAAATGCCAATATACACAATTTGTCACAATTTTCGTAATTTAGTTTGATTTCCTTCAAGAAAATAGTAATCTATACTGATAGTAATAACAAAAAAATATTAAATGATTAGATTCATATTTTAATTTTATTGTATAACTTTAAAGGAAATAATATTCCTTCCTTAATTTTTTTTACAGCTTTTTACCTGGCTGATCATGGCTATGACGTGTGGCTCGGAAACTTACGAGGAAATTTTTATACACGTCATATAAAATATAAGAGAGATGACAAAAAATTTTGGGACTTCTGGTAAAATAAAAATTATTATAAAACCATAAATTTTTTTTATATTTATTGTTTGTTTCTATAGTTGGGATGAAATGGCAGAATTTGATATACCTGCTATGATTGATTACGTTTTGAAAGAAACCAAATTCAATAAAATACCTTATATTGCTCATTCAATGGGAACTACAGTAGGATTTGCATTTTTCTCTACGAAAATTGATTATCATGAAAAAGTATATTAAGTGTCGTTTGGTAGGGCAAAAGTTTATTTAATATGAATTGCTATAACAGATTTCCGGTTATATTGCCTTGTCCCCAATTACTACTTTACAATATTCCTCTACATTAGTCCGAAGTTTAGCTCCCTTAAACAGGCTTGCTGGGGTAAATCAGATAATAACACCATTTGCCCCCTTGATTTAAATTTTATTTTTCAAATTAGGTTATTTTACATCTTTTGGGTCTGTATACATTTCCGAGTTTAGACCCGCCATTTTATAAATTGCAAGAAAAATTATGCCCATACCGTGATCCCATATTGTGCTCTATGGGAATCGACTTGCCTGGAGGCTACAGTTACGATGTCCGCAATACAGTACGTTGATAAAATAGTTATATGTGCGATATAAAATGTTTACTTTACACTTAACAGAGCCGTGATTTTCTTTACTTGAATCATGCAACGGCTGGAGCTTCTGTCAGATCGCTACAACATTTTGCTCAGGTAAAATTGAAACACGGTGTTGTAATACTTACATAAGGATATATAATTTCAGACGATTACTAAGAAAGGGATGTACAAATTCGATTTCGGATATGTTAAAAATTTCATGAAATATCACAGTGTACGGCACTTTAAAATTAATATTCCACGCCACAGTGTTTAATGAATTTTTGTATGCTTTCAGTTCTTTCCACCAAAGTATCCACTTTCTAAAGTGAAAATACCAGTTGCTCTATTCCATTCCGCAAATGATGCCTTTGCAGATCCTATTGATGTTACTGTACTTTCCAAAAAATTACCAAATGTGTTAGGAACTGAATTAGTAGGACCGACCATGATGAATCATGATGATATGACATATGCGGTTGATGCTAAAAGCATCTACCAAGACAAAATGTTAACTTATTTAAAAAAAATTCAGTCTTAGGAAAATTATGATTGATTTAAGGTTTCTCTAAAACGATGTATACATTCACATAAAAGCCATTTATTCTAACGTCTTTGAATCCAACTGGTCGTTAAAGACTGTCATTTAAATAAGGCTTAAACAGTATTTTTTTAAAATTAGTCTACAAAATTTAATTGGATTACACGAGTTCTTTTTATCCCAACTTCTCTGACTTTTTTGGCTGCCTCCAACCTCCTCCGTTGCTGCCCCTTATCCAGCATGGAACTTTTCAACATGGCTTATCGAGTTTATATTTTAAGTTTTAAGATGCGCATTTTGCTTGACACTCTGTCACTCTGTCACATACCCAGTTGTTGAATTTACCCAATCATGCTTTTAGCCATCGTGACTTCCAGCTGAGATCCATAACATTTAAAACAGATGATGGGTATTTATTAACAATGCACAGAATGGTAAAAGAAAACATGAAGTAAATGGGAACACGACAATCGTGCTGGTAGGTTATGCATGGTCTTTTGTGCTCTTCCCAGGGTTACTAATTCAATATTTACAGAGCCGTAATTTCCTTCAGATTGGTTGTTCCACACTATGTTGAGGTAAAATGTTAATGTAACTTGAAAAAAAAAAAACATGATTCGCACAGCGTCAACAGATAAATTATAAATAAAAATAGTATCCATTTGGCTTTTTTTAAGCAACAACTCTTATTTTACATTTTGCAAATATTATCAAGATCATCAAGATTTTCATTGTAAAAAAAGAAATTATTTAAACGATGCCATAACGCTGACTTTGAGCAGGATATAAAAAGCTTTTATTTAAACACCTGTTATCCAATAAATAAAACCACACAAGTTCAACCCTTATAAAGAGTAGAATGTAATTTTCATTTGTCACACAACACACGACAGAACTAATGTAGAATTTTAAATAATAATATTTGCATATTTTGTCTCTGTTAAAGCTAATTTATCGGAAGCACTAATAGGAAATATACGGTTGAATATTCCCCTGGCGGTATATTTACGCTTTCACGGTTCCAGACGGTGTATGTAAAAACTTATGGACATCCAGCCGATAATCATACACTTAAAACCAAAGATGGTTATACTGACTATGCATAGAATTCCTCATGGTAAAGTACCCAACCAAACCTCTGTGGAAAAACGACAGGCGGTGTTACTTATTCCTAATCATCCTGCACTGTGACAAAGGTGCCGGTGACGCATGATCAGTACGTACAAATGCAAATTTACTAATATAATTCCATATTTTCATTTTTTTATTTTATTTCAAACCCACTACTATAATTCCTGTTATTACACTTAATATTCAGTTAACGGTTAAAACTCATCCTGCAGAAACTTTTCAAAACGACTGTAATTAAATTAGTTCGTTGCATCTCGTTTTCTTTATGCAGCTTTTTATCTGGCTGATCGCGGCTTTGACGTATGATTGGGAAATTTACGAGGAAATTTACGAGGAAATAGTTACACGCGACATCAGACATACACAGTTGAACAAAAAAAAAAATTTGGGATTTCAGGTACGAAATTAATTAGGTTTAAAAAAGCATCATAATCAAACTGACATTTAAAACGGGTGTTACAATTATAATTTTAAATCTAGCTGGCAAGAAATGGCAGACTTCGATATTCCAGCAAAGCTTGATCACATCATAAAGGAAACTAAATTTAAGAAATTAATTTACATTGTTCATTCGATGGAAACAATGATTGGATTTGCTTTTCTTTCGACTCACAACGAGTATCAAGACAAAGTATTAAAAAAAAAAACCCATAAAAATAATTGTACTTGTATTAAAGATCTATATCCAGGTGTCAGGTTATATTGCTTTATCTCCAACATATTCCTTGCAATACTATGCTCCGACATTACAAAAAGCTGCCTTCCCCTATCAAAAGATTGCAGAAGTAAGTGTAATTCAGTTGTGTTTTAATGTATTTCAAGTTTTTAAAAAAATGTTTATTATTTCTTTTAGGTTATTGCGAATGTTTTGGGAATAAACGCACTGCGAGTGGAACCTCAGTTTTTCAGGCTGGAAGAAAAGATATGCCCTTATCGTAATTCAATTATATGTAAATTGGGATTGGACTTTGCTGGAGGATTTAGTGGAAATGTTCGATACACTGTATGGAGAGCAGGCCATCATTGTGTGTGCAATTCTTGTAACAATTTTTTTCCTTCTGACAGAGTCGTGATTTTCTTTATTTAAATCATGCAGCAGCTGGTACTTCCATTAGATCACTGCAACACGTTGCTCAGGTAAAGTAGATAAGAAGCATTCTAAGAATCGATTTTTTTTTTCAACCGATGAGCTTTTTAGACCGTAATCAAGAAAGGAATGTACAAATTCGAGTTTGGATGGGCTAAAAACTATGAAATATATCATCAGGTAATCCGCCAGTTGTCCCCTGTATAATGAATTAAAAAATTTAATCAGTTTTCTATTTCAGCATTCGCCCCCAAAATATCCGTTGACGCGAATAAAAACACCAATAACGATTTTTTATTCAGCTAATGACGCCCTGTCAGATTCTATAGGCGTTGTCTTGCTTTCGATACGATTGTCTACCTTTTAGGGGTTGAATTGGTTGGTCCCCGATTAATGTCTCATTTAGATTTGACTTATGCAGTAGACGCTAAAAAAATTTATCAAGATAAAATGCTGACTTACCTGAAGAAATTTTAGTCAAAACAATGTCGACTTTTAACAACTAATAACGCTAAAAATTCTAAATTTCTCGTTAAAGCATAACAAAAATTAGAACTCTGTAGTCTTAAAAAATGTGACGCTTTTCGTTTCATATATTATTAAATTAAATAATTAAAATTGCCGAATACTATTACGAATTAGTTTGCACTCACTGTAAAAAGCCAATGTTTTATGCGATGGCATGCAGTTCGATATCTCACACAGATAAAACCAATATTTATAAACTTCCTCATTTCCACTCTAACAGTAAATAGGAGAAAGAGCCAGCTGGCTCTATTTCCTCAATATGGCGTACAAAATACTTTTAGCTATGTGCTTATTAGTGTTTTTTCGAAAATCGCTCCTAAATGGGTTATGCGAAATTTCAGATTATCTGCCTTATTTCCGTAACATTCGTCACAGCAGTACATATCGCGAAGGAATTTTGGAAATAGTGAGTTTTCATTTTTTTAATGCACAATAATCACTGTTCAACATGTACATTTAGAACGAGTTTTGTCAAGCGCATGGGTACAATTTTGAGAACCACATTCTAAAAACTCAGGATGGTTATTCACTAAATATTCATCGTGTAAATGAAAAACAGCTGAAAGGAAATAAAACTTCACGGAAGTATCCCGTATTACTATTGCACGGTTTTTCATGTACGTCCTGGGTATGGATTGATAGTAAAGATGATAGTTTAGGTTAGATATTTTTTCACAGTGTGTGCGTGAATTTCCTTATCGGTTTCAACCAATTTCACAGGATTTAATTTGGCTCATAACGGTTACGACGTATGGTTAGGAAACTTTCGTGGCAATGACTTTACAACTCATGAAAAATACAGCCGTGACACGGATGAATACTGGGATTATAGGTTAGTAAACCGTAATCACAATAGGGATACAGTTAAAATTCACTACAAACTGTCGTAACCCTTCTTCCAGTTATAGTGAATTCGCAAAGTATGATTTACCGAGTATGATAGATTATATTTTACTTCAAACTGGAGCTACAAAAATTATTCTTATTGGACATTCACAAGGATGTCTTACATCCTTAGCATTTTTGTCATCCAACATAAAAAATCAAGAAAAGGTTTGAAGTAAACATTATTAATTTTTTTTTTAAATTTCTGTAATAATATTGTAGGTACTCGGTCTAATTGCATTGGCACCTTTTGGCAATGCAAAGTACACACCAAATTTCTGCTTTCCTCCAGCTAGACTTTTTATGCCGTATTTTGTAAGTTTAAATTTTGAATAAAATCTTGGTGTATAACAAAGGTAAATAACATTTTTTTATTCAACTTGTCATTAAATAGAGGTTAATTCGCCATCGGCTTGTGAATGTGGGAGTACCAGCATATCTACTGTATTTTTTGTCAGACTTTGATTTAACCTCTCTACCATTAGGTATTTTTTCTGGTTACAGTTTATTCAGAAACAAAGTAAGTGATTTGAATAAACATATCAGTAAACCTACGAAATTAATAATGTGACCTTTATGCGTAAACATTACAGACTAGAGATTTCATTATTTTAAACCACAGAGCTAAAAAAGCTTCAAGCCGGGAATTTCGACATTTAGTACAGGTAAAAATTAAAGGGCTACTATTTTTAACTCTATTTAAAGACAAACTTAAATTTCAGATGACGTCAAAAGAAGGCACGTTCATGTTTGATTACGGCAAGGATTTGAATAAGATAAAATACAATAAGGTAAGTTGGCGTACAGTATAGAAATATTAAAAATTTTCGAAAAGTAACACTTTCTATCAACATTTTACAGGTATTTCCGCCGGCATATGATTTGGCTAGTATTACAGTTCCCATTGCTATTTTTTATTCAGCAAATGATCCATCTTCAAATCCGATAGACATTGCTATTTTGCGAAGGAAACTACATAACGTAGTTGCATTTGAATTAATCAAAGATCCTATGTTTGCTCACGATGATTTTATTAACTCAGTAAATGCAAAACAGCTCTACCAAAACAAACTTTTAAATATTTTAAATGATTTGAAATATTATGAGTAATATTAGGATGATTAGCAAGAGGTATTAGAGTAAGAAGGGGGAAAAAACATGCGAACATTCCTCCTACCCTTTTTATTTTTCCAAGTTTACTGACATATCAGTTTGAATGTAAAAAGAAAAGCTCATATTAAATAAATATTCAGATAAGTCAATTACATAACTTCAAGGAAAAAGTAACATTCATCAAACCATCTGTGACAAAGCCAAGGTTGCAATCCAGATGATCATAAATGTTTGACATCCGCCTTTTAACTTCACATTGCAAATATAATCACGCAAGAATGAAAATTGCCTTCCTACTATTGTTATTTGTATCGCCAGTAAATGGCCATCTATTGATAGATATTATCGGAAAATTCGTTGAATCTTTGAATATTCAATTAGATAGTCCAAAGGATGAACAAATATTCCAAGAGGCTACCTCAGACGTGGTAAATAATTTTGCATTGCTAACTATTCAGCAATTATGGTCTATTATGTTTGTGTTTCAGACACGCGTTGTTAGTATGTATGGCTATCCAGCTGAAAATCATTCAGTTCATACCCACGATGGATACATATTGACAATGCACAGAATTCCTCACGGAAAACTGAGCAAACAAGGCAAAGCAAAACGTCAACCAGTATTAATTATTCACGGACTTGTTTCTACATCTCAAGACGTTATAGACAGTGGTCCCTCAAATTTAGGTAATTAGAATTTAAAGTCTCAACTTTCTGAGTTTAAACAAAATTACGTCATAACTCGTTAACCCAATATCTCTTAGTTATACTGCAAAATTATTGTATAATTTCTTATGTAATACGAAACTTGAACAAGCCCCCCCCCCCCCCCCCCACACCCAAGAGGAAAAGTTGTAACTTCCCTGTTAAACTTTTTTCCAGCTTTTTATTTGGCTGATCATGGTTTCGACGTATGGCTCGGAAATTTGCGTGGAAATGTTTACACCCAAAATAAAAAGTATAAAAATGACCAAAAAGAATTTTGGGACTTCAGGTATCGTGTTGTTATTCCTTATCACTTAAAAAACATACAAACTTTACAATATTTTTTACAGTTGGCAAGAAATAGCAGAATTTGATATTCCTGTTATGATTGATTATATATTGGAGAACACACAATTCCAAAAATTACCCTACATTGGCCATTCAATGGGAACTACAGTCGGCTTTGCATTTTTTTCTACACAACTTAATTATCACAAAAAAGTAAAAATTCTTATTTTTCTCTAATACAAATACAAAATTAATTTATAGGTTTCCGGGTACATTGCTTTGTCACCAATTACTACATTGTTATATGCTCCAACATTGTTTAAAAGTCTTACACCTGCTTATAGATTGTTAGGAGTAAGTATGCTTAAGACAACTAGTTTTAAAATTAATTAAAAGTTATTGTTATTTTCAGGCTATTTTGGATCTTTTAGGACTGTATTCAGTACCATATATCGAGTCCTCCTTTTTTAAATTAGAGGAGAATCTGTGCCCTTACCCAAACCCCAAAATTTGTTCATTGATCTTGAATTTAGCAGAAGGATACAGTAATGATATCCGAAATATGGTAAGTTGATATAATTTTATAACAAGCTTCGTGTTTTAAATTTTGTATATTGAATAGAGCCGTGATTTTCTCTATGCTAATCACGCATCAGACGGGGCTTCAATTAGATGTCTTCAACATTATGCTCAAGTAAGTTTAATTAATGATTATCATTTATGGCCTCTATCCTAATTATTCTTTAGACAATCACAAAGAGAGGAATGTATAAGTTCGATTTCGGCCTAATAAAAAACTTAGCAAAATATCATACGGTACGAAGTTTTCTTGCTGTTTAAATCAGTTTTTTAACTTCATTTTCTTTTTACTTTTCGAAATTTTTAGCTTTCACCACCAAAATATCCACTTTCAGCAATAGAAATACCAGTTGTTTTCTTTCACTCAGCTAATGATCCTTTTGCTGATCCTATAGATGTTTTGTTACTATCTAGAAAAATTCCTAATCTTTTAGGAATGCACTTAGTAGGACCTCCCATGATGACTCATTTGGATATGCTTGCTGCAGCTAATGGCCCAAACATCTATTTTGATAAAATTTTAACTTATTTGAAAAAGTTTAATACTTAAAAATATAATGTAATCATTTTGAAAAAAACCATCTTAAAATAAAATGTCATTGTTATTGGCCCACTGCAAAGCTAAATTTCGGTATTATGGTAAACAGAGTTCAAACTTTTGTAATATGAATCTTTTCTAAGCTAGATTTAAAATACAAAAAATGCACACTTTTTATTTTTAGATTATAAGATTTTCTTCTTTCACGGGTACAAATTGCTTTCAACTGTAGTTACTAAAACCCACTGAATTGCACTTGTAATTACAAATCAAATCTTGAACTTTGTACAAAAATCATATTGTTTAAGTAAAACTCCTGTTATAATAACGATAACATCAACATATGGTTTTAACAAAGTAAATGCAATTGATAGAAAGTTCGATAACCGTTTGGTCTAAAAACCACAATTCTGAATGCGACCTAACACAAAATGCAAAGCAACATGAAAAGATACTGTATTTGTGTGATGCTTGTCTTTTGCATTTCCTATAAAAGTCATGCAGGCCTATTAGATCAAATTGCAAGTGGGGTTGCTCAACACATTTTAAGATTACCAAAACCAATACCAAAATTGATACAGGAAGCAAATCTTGAAGCTGTAAGTAACTATTCAGACTAAATCTTCAATGTTCAAAACAGAAAAAAAAAACCACTAATGTTTCCTCCTTCTACACGCTTATGCAATCGTATTAATAATGGCACGATTACTTCACTACATAGAGCGCCTTAATAAATATGTACGGCTATCCAGCAGAAAATCACACAATCAGAACAATTGATGGTTACAACGTGATTTACCACAGAATTCCGAACGCATCAAAAATTCCCGTTTTGGTTATTCATGGGATGAACGGTGACTCTACCATGTGGATTGATAACGGATCTGAAAGTTTAGGTTTGAAGTATTTGTCTCTTAAATTATTTCCAGTATACTTATCACTGCATTTCTCATTTAACTCAGCTTATGTTTTGGCTGATGCTGGATACGACGTTTGGCTGGCTAATGTGCGAGGTACTGCGTATAGTAACCACACTACTTTAACTCGTAACCAAAAGAAATTCTGGGATTTTAGGTAATTATAGTAAGTTATTTTTCGCGTTTAATATAATTTTCCTTAGTTTGGATGAAATTGGAGATTATGAAACAGGACCCGGCATTGACTACATATTGTCTAAAACTGGACACTCCAGACTGTTAATTGCAGGACAATCATTAGGATCAGCTTTGCCTCTATACCTTCTATCGGAACAACCTCTTTACAAAGAAAAGGTTAAAGGTTTGCTGCGGGTCTTCTTAAGGAAAAAAATTATAAATGCAATTGAACTAAACTAAGTTTTATTAAGTAGCTTGACTCAGGTATAATTGTTACATACGGTATAATTTTCACATATCGTTATAGGTAGCTGGTCTTGTATTAATGGGGCCTGCTTTTACTATTAAGTATATGACCAATTTAGTAAAACCTCTTCTCTCAAGAGTAAAAGAACTCAAGGTAAATCATTTTGTAAAACGTGTAATCAAATCCAGTTTAATTTTCATTTTGCTATATTTATAGCTAGTAAGCGATATGTTGGGAATGAATGCATGGCTTACCGTTTCTCCAGAAATTCAAAAACTTCAATATATATTTTGCCCAAGTGGAAATCCAAAAATTTGCGAATTGTCAATGATACCTTCAACTGGATATAATCCATATTTACGGAATACGGTACGTACACACATAAATATATAAATATATATATAAATAAAAAGCCATACGTTTTCTTTTCTCCCTATTTAGACTAGATTTCCTGTATTTGCCACTCATTTATCTCATGGCGCTTCCACAAAACTGTTAGTTCATATTGGCCAAGTATATTATAAATTTTAACTTTCAGTATTCTTAATTTTTAAAAGAAGTAAATTTGCAGACAGTGAATAACAAAGATGTTCTACCAAGGAAATTTGATTATGGTGAAAAGAAAAACCTTAAAAAATATGGCTCTGTAAGTAAGTTTAGAGATGACATTAAAGACGCTTAATGATTCAATATACAGGTACAACCACCACTGATAAATGTTAGTACTGTGGACGTTCCAATTGTTTTGATTTATGCAGCAAATGATGTGGTAGTCACACCGCTAAGTGTAGAATTGCTTTACCGACAATTGCCATTTGTAGTGAAAAAATATTTGATGCCACACCCTATGACCTTACACTCCGATTTCATGTACGCAAAAAATGGAAAAGAAATCTTGTACGACAAAATCGTTAAATATTTTGATCATTTATGGAACAGACATTTTCCTATTGACTAAATTTTGTAAATTGCGTTTGCTAATATTAACAAATAGGAAAAGGAATCCTACTCAATGATTAAAGACAGTCATGATAAGCTAAATAAAAAACTTCAAATATTGTGATTGAATAATTTCAATATTCTTTTATACATTGCATTTACAGTACATCAGTCATGGAGTTATTAGCTTTTACTTTTCATATTCATAAAATATTGAAATTTTCAGGAACTTTAGGTCAATTCAAAGTACCGTATAAAATACTAAAGCTAACCTATTTCATTTTTTTTCCATTTAAGTGTTTTCCTGAATTTGGGTGGAAAATTATAAGACCACCGCACCATTGCTACGCAAGCGAAACACCTTATGGCTCATTTAAACTTTTTATATTTTACAGTATCCGTTTGGTTCTCACTTTCTTGATTTTCTTGTTTTGAAATTTGAAAGCTGACCGTAAAAAATATATACACAGGTATGATATCCAGCAGGAAGATTGTAGGTAAGTTGTAAAGTGTATAATAATCTAACATTTTTGAAGTAAAGATTACTTTAAAAAAAAGATACTAAGTGCGAAAAACAGAGTTTGCATTTTATACGCACTTTATATGATGAGCAAGTACAACTCCATGTTATATAGGTCTGCACACAGGTTAACTTGATTAAATTGTTGGCACATTTTTTTTTTCTGATGATTTTACACTCCCTATTATCAATTTATTTGTACTAAGATGCCCCTAAAAACAATGGCACATCTGTTAAACAAAAGACTTATTCATAAGCAGTTGTGATTTAAAATAAAGTGGAAATGAATGCAGGAACAAACTTCACAGCTGAGCGGAAAGTTTTCTAAAGTTGCTTTAGAGTCCATAAAGATAGGATGAAAAAATATTGGAATCCAACATTGGTTCTATTGACATGCCTAGGTTATGTGCATTGTATCCCAGACTATATTTTAAGTGGAGTAGCAGAAAATATTCTAGGACTACCAAAACCAATACCTGAAATTATATATGAAGCAAAACTAGAAGCAGTACGTACCACCTGTAATTACTAATTTTCTTTTGATACATAAAAGCAATATTCTAAACTTGGATGATTTTACATTTTTATTAAATTTTTACTTTCATAAATTATTATTATCAAATTTTAGACAGCGTTAATAAACTTATATGGCTACCCAGCTGAAAATCATACAATACGGACACCTGACGGATATAATTTAATTTATCATCGCATCCCCTATGGAAAGACTAAACGGACTAATGGGACCGGAATTCCTGTTTTTCTTGTTCATGGAATGAACTGTGAATCGACAATGTGGTTTGACAATGGCGCTGAAAGTCCCGGTAGGAAATTTCTGCCGCTCAGTTTAACAACTTTATCTTTGTTTTGTTTTTTGTCAGCCTTTCTATTGGCTGATGAAGGATATGATGTTTGGATTGCAAATATGCGAGGAACATCATACAGTAATCATACAACTATGACCCGTGACAACCCAAAATTCTGGGATTTCGGGTATTGTATTTTAACATACTAGTTCATTATAGTAAGCTAATTTTTTTATTAAAAGGCTTGAAGAAATTTCCGAATATGATATAAAACCTGGGATTGACTACATATTAAAGGCAACAGAATATTCTAAATTACTTTACATGGGCCAGTCTGTAGGAACGTTCGTCTCTTTTTATTTGCTTTCAATAAAACCTGAATATAACGATAAGGTAATCTGTCGGCAGATTATTATATTAAAAAATATTAACTTTTTAAGTATGTATTAGATTGCCGGAAATATTGCTTTAGGACCTGTGCTTAGCCCTAAATACGTGACAGTTATATTACTACCAATCTTAAGGTTTCACAGGCAACTTGAGGTTTGTTTTGTATTTTTTTTTCGGTTTATTTATTATTTAATTTTGAGCGTTTTAATTATGTGGCAGACCATATCTCAGTTGTTTAATAAGCGTTCATGGTTGGCCATTGATCCGAATGTTAGTAATCAGCAGTATATATTTTGCCCAAGTGGCAACCCAGCGATTTGTGAGTTTTCAATGATGCTAATGGGTGGATACGGGCCAAATATAAGAAATAAAGTACGTATTCTAACAAAAGCAACGTTTCACACAAAAACTTATTTCTCTTACAGACAAGAGTACCAATTTACGGTACTCATAGTTCAAGTGGATCATCTTTAAGACTGTTATTTTATTTTGCTCAGGTCTTTAATGAAATATGATTATATTTCCAAAAACTGATGAATCAATTTTTAGTTAATGGAAAGGGAAGAACCGAGAGTATACGATTATGGGACGACAGAAAATCTTAGAAAATACGGTTCAGTAAGTATTAAGTGTTAAACGACTGATAAAATTGTAAAACAATTGTTTTTAGATTCTTCCACCCATAATTAATGCAAGTCAAGTAACAGCACCAACGGTTCTTGTTTACGGTGCTAATGATGTCGCCGCTACACCGCTTGATGTAGCCAGACTTGCGCGAAAATTACCCAACATTGTTAAAACGTATTTAGTGCCGGAGCCAATGTTTTTACATTCAGATTTCATGTGGGCAAAAAATGGAAAAGAACTAGTGTACGACAAAATTATATCCTATCTCCGACAGTTATGGGACCAACAGCTACCGATAGATTAGCTCCTAATTTACTACTGTATTATATGAGTTATATAATTGCAATGAACCAACAATAAAAACTTATTAACGTATACCGTGCACGGGTTCAACGCGCTTTAGCTTGAACCCAGTTTATTGAGTCCTAGTACTTATCTTAAATGTGCTTACCTTTTACGTTTTTTGGTACGTGGATACTAAAATTGGTGATCAGCATTGACGACGATTCGATGAGACGCAGCAAACAAGATTATCATCATGTCGGTGCCTAGTCGGTGCTATACCCGCCATTGTTGTTTACTGTTGGTTACTATAAAACCAGGAACTGGAACGGTGATCAGGAATGGCGGAACGGAATACAGCAACGGAATTTTTTTTACTAATTTAAATCTTTAATAAATTTAATAAATTTGTGTTACAAAAATTTGACATGTGCAAAGTATGCCGAAAATTACTTAGTGGGAACAAACCTAACCTAGTTCTAACTTTTTAAGAAAGAGGGCATAAACTATGTTCCCTCACTCTTTGGCAGTCATAGTTGTGCAAAGTAGGACAAATGAATATAAAATAATAATCTATATTTTTTAATTAAGTAATTTCTAAAATTAAACACTGGCTACTCTCGAACACCGTACTGGTACTGAATCAAGCAATCGATGCTTGGCGACATCTAGTAAGAGAATATGAAATGTTTTATTTGCAATTTACTTGAAGCATTCGGCGGTTTATATGTTTTTATTTATATTAATTTATGAATATTTATGAATTATTTATAAAAAAGGCTGTAACGGTGATTCTAAAAGAAAAATCGGGATAACTCACTGCTTAGTGGACATAGCTTTTGCGCGGTTATATCTCAATGATGGCGGCCATTCCAACCAACCGTTCCGTTCTCCCGAAATTAGTTCCATTTTTACGACTGCAAGACAAAGTTAAAATGGTAATGATGGCCAAATATCAAACTGGTAACGTGTAGAATCAATCGGTAAGATAAATTATTCTAATTCCACTACCCCAGTAGTTTGAAATGTTGTAAAATAAATAGCAACGGACGGTTTAGTTTATTTTTCTCACGAGTCATCCAAAATCGCTGAAATTAATAATTTTTATTATTATTAGGCAAGAAGGAAAATGACACCATAGAAGGCTTCAACGTAAATAAACAACAGCTAAAGGTTAATGTTTAAACAGGCAATCGCACATAGTATGATTATATCATACGAGTTTTGTCGCGTGGGTGCAACCACGTTGCCAGTTTTTACATACCACCAGAAGCTTGTTGACTCCTACACCAAAAGAAAATTGCTACTCAAGTACCCCAGTTCCAAAAGGTACGCATTCAACTATAACATTGCTACAAACAGAATTCATCAATATCCGGTAAGGTTATTTTTATTTACTGTTTTATTGAATCAAGGAGTTGTATACAACTCCTGATTGAATGTATATAACGAGAAATTTGGGGATTATTTTAATGACTAATTCTAGCACTTATAAAGGTTTTATGGGTTTAATTGAAGTATTATAATAGCTTGGCTAACTATGATTTATATTTTTATAATGAATATTCAATGCTAGGAATTTGAATAACAAAATCTAACATGCTGAGTGGTTTTAAGAAGTCACGGGTCTTACGTGGCCTTCCATTTTAAGCGGACTTATGAGTTGTGTTTATATCACATGTTGTGTCACTACACTGTAAAAAAAAAAGACAACATGTGGGGTGTACAAGCATAAGGGTATACACACACAAGCGGCACGTATTGGGACAGCATACACCTTCGTATTGGGACAAATTTTTACCGTGTAGCAAGATAAGGTGACTGCATGCAAGTTACATATGTATTTATAGGAGATTATAAATGTGGGACTCGTAAACAATTATAATTTGTACTAGTAGATTGCCTCCTGACATTTTAGCTGAAATTCTCTCCTCTTTAAACAATAGTTTTCGGGTTTGATTACTGATCTTAGAGTTGATAGGTCATTAATGATTTCCATCTTACAATTTTTTACAGTCTTCAGTGATTATCTTATTTGAAGAAACTTGAATAACTATTGATTGAATTTCATGAATTGCTAAGCGATTCACATTTGGTGAATTGGGCATTTACGTGTTGACTTTCAGATTGGTCATTTTTCACATTTTGAAGTTTAAAATTTAGTATCTAATTAATTTGTGACCAGACACTATAATCGTTTATAGTTTTTTATAATTTTTATTAAATCTTGGATGAAGGGTTTTAATTTAATTTACAATACTTATTTTCTTGTTGCGACTAAAGAAATGGGTTCTTCTTGAACTCCGGTAGATATTTACAATTTTCATAACGAACATACGTTTTATTCACGATTCCTCCGTTTTCTTCCATTTCAGCCGTCATTTTCCGCACAAACTCAGCCAACTCTGACACAAATTTCAAATCACGGTAGAGTACTAATACCTCACCTTGATCAACAACTTCAAATTATAACATCTAAAACTTAATTATAAATCAACCTACTCACGATGTTCTATTCCATTATTGAGACACTGTATGTACCAACGCAACTGCACTTTATCATCAACATAGTATAATGTATTGGTCACTGAAAATGACATAAGTTTTAAGTAGTTACCATTTACATAAACAAATTAGTAGCCCAGTATTCATGGTTTACTTGAAAATTAGTAATTCCATTTGATTTGTCAATTGGATCTCCAAGAACAACAAATTGGGCTGGATTCGTAGTAAGAAAGTTGTAATTAAAAGAAAAAAAAAGTAAACAGAATCTACCCATTTAGTAAAAGTCGAAACATATCATGCAGTTTTCCATCTTTATCGAAAAAAGAGTCGAAAACAAAACAGGATAATTTGTCGGCCATTGCTTTGACGAAACTTATGTCAAAACCGTACCATCTACCCTCGTACTGAAATTACCGGGTTTAACAACCGGATTTAAATTCATTGATTTGATACATACTAAACTTTTGTCTTGCGCCAACTTCTTGGCTGGAATTTTTACACACACTCCTACAAAGTCTGTCATTTTCCAGACGTATCCTGCAGAGTGTTTTCACTCTTGGCTTCTGGATAGTGAAGAATTGTCAATACTAAGCAAAGATGTTGCAGCATGTTGGGCTGTTGGAAGGTGCGATAGAAGTTGCCCGTTTGTCTTTTATTTGATTAGTGGAATTGCTTTAATTGTTTTTTTTTTTAAATTTATTTTTATCATTAGGTTAGCTTCATTTAAGTGTAATTATATTTTACAAAGTTTCTGTAATGAAGTTAATGCTTTTTATTGCTGCAGGAAAAGTGTATTGTAGTTCCTAACCCGACGATACTGGTGTAATCGCTTGCAGATTGAGGTTGAATGTCTTTAATTGGAGATGTAATAACAATTTCAATTGTTTTAATTGACTATGAAATTATAACTTTCAATTTATTTTGGGGCAATTATACTATTGAAAATAGTATTATCACTTTTGTAGGATGGTTATTGAAACAGCCTCGCGTGCTAGTGAGAGCGCAACAAATGTTAATCTTTGTAAGTACCTGATCAAAACCATTTTTTGTACTTGTACAAGTCTGCAGGCGTAGCATTTAAAATTTTCTGTTTTAATATTATCGCCTCACAAGTTATATAAAATGGCTTACCAAAGAATGGTCAAGGACCCAGAAAATCTCCTTTATAAAACCACTCCCGACGCTTTGGAACGTATCTATGATAAGAAAATAGCTGGAATTACAAAAGCAGTGAAAAAAAAAACTGTTCTTACCGGTTTGTGGACAAAAGTCTTTATCAATTGGTTTCTTATTCAACGAGCGATTTCCGTTCCAGAACCTCTTCAAGACATAGTAATTGGTTTATCTCGTTGGTTTAGTTTTGTATTAGTAATCGCAGTCTAGTTGAAAGGGGCATAAAGGATGTACCGTGATCAATTTCCTCCAGATCATAATCTATGTGACAGAGTTAAAGCCGGTTTGAGTGCCATTTCAATACCGACTGTTCTTGGCTTGTTCTTCACTTTGTTTGCAGGAATTCTAGTATCTGTTTTACTTTTTATATTTGAAATTTGTGTAGACAGAAGTATAATTTTGAAAATAAGGGTAGGGGATGAATATAAGAGAAATGCATGTTTACTTTGGAAAATAATCTGAGAAAAGTCTATTATGACAAAGCGACTCAATATTGGATATCGTACGAAAATCGCTTGGTAGAGAGATAATGATGAACTGTTGGCTTTCTTCTGACTAAAAATTATCGATGTGGTGATGGTTAGAAGTTAGCTGCTGTTCAAGTTTTAATGTAAGTTGTAAGGTGTATTGATGTTCTAAAAGAAGACGTAATTGTTAGTTTGCACCCGGAAAGAAATTGAAAATTGTTGTTTACTTTCTAGTAAAGACAGTTTTCTACAATTGTAATATAAATACACAGACAGGAAAATCGATTTGTTTAAAATGACAAACTCGTAGTTTATTTAATTTAAATAAGGCTGTCAACGGGGCAATTTATCATCTATTCCTAAACTTTGAAAATGAAATTTTTCAATTACATGATGTAAAGTAACCAATAAGAAAACTTTTCTACCAAGTTCAGCTATCAATAGATAGAAACATGAAGTTGTTGAATTTTTGGACAAAACGATTTAAATTGTTGTCCAACAATACAGTAATATAGTAATCTAGTAACAAGTGGCTGGCTGACTCGTCTTGAACGTGTAACGCAGTCCATAAATTATTCTTTTTCATTAATAACTTTCGACGATACACGTGATTAGCATATTCATCTTTATTCCAATTCTCCACGGCTGTCAATTGTAACAAATAACCTTCATCCCCTTTGTCACCATACCCAAGACCTTTCCAAATTGCAGTATGTTGTGAACCCCCGACTTTTATATCCGTTACACAATCTCCCAACTGATGCCTGACTTCTTGAATTGAAGATGTTTGTAAATTTACTTGTTGAGTCACATTGGAAATTTGAGCTTTCAACCCATTTATCTCACTCTTCACTTGTTCCATATCAGCAGGTTGTGCGTTGGTTTCTTGGATGGAATTTTGCAGACTTGAAATCTGTTCTTTCAATTCACTTGTCAATGTGTGAAAACTCTTTCAATTGAGACTGCAAATTGGTGTTCTGAGATTGGAGGTCTTGAACTAATTCTTTTAAGGTGCTTACTTCTTGTCTGAGAGTTTCATCATAGTTTTCTTGTCCTAGAAAATGAAATTACTGGTAAAACTATTTTTTCAAAACTGTAAACAACAGACTAACCAAACACTGCAACTACAAAGATAGTTTTATTCTCTAATTGTAATTTTTCATTTTATTTTTTGTGCAGATATGTCATGGCTTCTGTTGTGATTTGTTTGAGTAAACTGTTTTATTCTACATGTTATGACTCCAAATTCGATTAGTGGGTGATCGTGTTCAAAGATTTTCAAGCCAATAAACTTATAACTTTAAAAATTGGAAGCAAATACTACAGGATGTAAGTTCATTATGTAAAATTTGTGTGTGTGTTATCAATTCTGAGCTTGTTGTCACCTGATGTTAGCAAGTTTTATTAATTTAGAATACTTTTTTAATTTTACAAGAATTAATTTAATGTTATAAAGTTAAAAGGAAACTAAACTGTAGGTTAGGTATTATTTTGTGACAACATTATTTTGCAGCGATAGATTCGTGTGTTGCATTTCAGTCATTAAATTCAACTATATGATGAAGTTTAGTATTTGAATGCAGGTAGTAATTTTTGCGGCTTAGCTGTGTTTCAGAATCCATTTTTCATCCACTTTTATACTCTTCATTTTTGTATTGTTAATAACTTAAGATTTCTAATGACTTTTATTTTCTAATTTATTAACAAAATTTTTCATTTAATCACAATCATTTAATTCAATTAGGTCGTCCGGACAGGGGCAATCAATTTCTTCTGCATGTTCCCATTTTCCACCTCTACAAATCATGTAGGGAAAATAACGGTAATGGCCTATGTCATCACTACACGTTAGATTCACTCGATCGTTTTCTGAGTATAATATACGTCTAGTTTCTGGATTTACTAACAGTCTTTTCCGTTCAGCAATGGTTTCAGCGTCTGGACAAATGTCTAAAAAATACGTAACGTTTAACATTTATCCACATAATTGACAAAGGAGAGTCTACTTACCTGCTATTTTAATATTTAAATATTGTGTAAATTCTTCTTTCGGAGTCTTTCCTGGGATTCCGCACGAATAATTTATAGTTGTCATATTAGAAATTCTTACAAAAGTAGTTCTCCATCCGAACAAACGTGTTCCATCCCAATCCAATTGACTCTTTGCTGCAAGAAAATAGTCTTATAACTTTTATAGAATAATTATTGAAACCACTAATACGTTTAGTTATTGACTGCACTTCTGCCTTGACTTCAATATCAGGCTTTGATTTGCTAATACAAAAAATATAAATTCTTGAACTTCTTGGGATTACTATCACTCCTTCTTCATTGTGCCAGCTCAAGGAGCCACGATTCGTTGAAAACCAGATAGGTGGTGCGGATTGTTCTGAAAAATATTTTATAAAACTTTATTTATTTATGAAAGCTGCTCTCTTTTTAGTTGATAGAGAGGTGATGCAAAGTTCCGTTAAACGATCTGCACTATCGCTATCATTATTTTAACAATGCGTTGTCGCTAATCTACAGCGCAATCCATTGTTAAAATAACGATAGCGATAGTGCATATCGTTTAACGAACCGTTGCACCACCTCTCTAATGTGGTTACCGCTATATCTTTCCAATAACTTACATTCTGGCATGGGAAAATCAAATTTGCCATCAATGTCGATCGCCAACAAATTTAGTTACTAGAAACCACATGTGTTGAGAGGAACCCATGTTGGCATCTTAAAACGATATTTGCCAAATGTGGTACAATGGAATTGTTTATTAATTCTCTTCCTTCGTAAAAAGCTTGAACACGGGAGTCTAGATTATCTCCTGTTGTTGAGTAATTACAGTCGCGCATAAGGTTTTGGTTACGTCAGAAAGGTTTTGGTGGTACGTTTTCAGTAGCTAAGAACCGCAAGACATTTAGCAATGCCAGAAAATGAGCTTTTCCAATAATTGGTTTAAATTAATAAATTTTACTTTTTTTGTGGTTCGGGGATTCCAATAGCGGGACATGGAAGTTTCACGTCTTTGTCTTTTGTCGTTACAATGACTGAATTAAAAACTGCTACTCTCGCAGATATTTTTTTCAACCCTGGTGATTGAGAAATTGTTCCAATACTTTTACGTAGGATTCAATGATGACTCACTTGCTGAATTGTTCATTAAATTTTGCCTTTAAGGGTTCTAGATTTTCTAAACCGTTTTTATTGCTTTCAATAGACGGTTGTAACCCCATCATCTCATCTTGTAAATTAGAAATGTGATGATCACTTACGTCAGAAATAAAACGGCAACTGTGATTTCTGTGACCGTCATCTGCACAAACACAAAACAATGTCAGTTCTTCTGACGGATGTTCCCTGCATTGAAGCGAATATGTCTTGTCCTCGAGTTTCTAGAAAAAGATAAATTTATTATAAAATAGAAACAAACAACGTAATTACTTTTTTTATTGAACCACCCAATAAAAAAAGAAACATAAGTTCCACAGGAAATTTTGTAACACATCTGGGTCACTTTTTATCTTTTCATGACCACTCTTTTCCCATTTGAATTTTTCCCCCTAAAAAGTAGAAGAAGGTCACGGAAATTTCAATTTTATTTAGCATTGACCTACAAACTGGACCCTTTCACTCCAGGAAGAGTCGTCTGACTTTGACCCAAAAAGGAGACCCTTTCCAACGAAAGGCCTTTCATGACCCACAAATGAGATCTCTTTTCACTCGGAAGTGTGTTTGGCTTAGGTTTGACCTACAAATGACATCCATGTTCATATCCAGGTAGGTTTTCTACCCAGGTTTGACCTAGAAAGGAGACTCTTTTGTTGAGATTTTATATCATCTTTATTTGATACATCAGATACGACGACAAGTATATATAAAACAATAACAATGATCATAATATAAACACTAGGCCCAACACCTTTTAACTTTCAAGCCCGTATTTGACCTGAATTAGTTTTTGGCACAGGAAAAGTGATTTAATTTTCAGCTGTGTAAAATAAAAATGCTCGAGAACAAGCAGACAAAAATATTCTTCTAAATGAGTTCACTTTTTCTTACTCGTTTAAAAGCTTTTAGCCAAAAAAAAAACTTCTTTCAACGGCATATATGAAAATCTTTTTGACATTTGGGCTTATTAATTAAGAACTGTCACCTTGTTTTTGCACTTCGTTAGACAGAACAAAATTGGATCTTTAGTTTGTTTCAAGGAAAGTCTTATGTGGGGAAAAAGAAAACAAACATTAAATACTGATAAGAGTTCTGTTACCCTCATATGTTTCCCTTGTGTGTGGGAGAATTCTAAATGATTATTTCTGTCTTGATATATATATCTGTTTGGAAGCAGGAAATATTTGTAGATAAGTTTTTGTTTTATATTTTAACCGAAACATTATTAGCATGTGGTAAACATCTGGGATATTGAAAAAGAAATGTAATTTCACTTCAACAAATTAAGAAACTGACAAATCATCCTTTAAGAGGTAGGTTTATGTGTCAAAAAGCAAAAATAGTCATAGAAAAGAGTATATATGTTTTTGGTTACACATCAAGTAATTTTCAAGCTGTCAGCATCTTCAAAAAATTATAACAATTTATGTGTAGGACTTTAATAACATACCATACGAGTAATGGTTGAAAGTTACCTTCCTCAGTTTCTAGATTAGAACTTTTTTTTGACATTTCCATCGTGGGTTTGCAGTCTTTTTTCGTCGTTAATGATAATTAAATCACCATTGAGCATAAGTTTGGGAGGAATTTTGCTGCAAGAACGTTCTTTTTGGCCAAAACTCGTTTAGTTTTTTAAATTCCATATGCTGCGATGTTGGTCTTTTTCCATCAATTTTTATGTGAGGGTCTATTTTTTGGTACGTGCAACTGATGGAATTCATGATTTCACTGCAATGAAGAAATGAATAGGTTTTAAGAGTTGTAAATTGTCTAAGAACTGTTTGATAATGTCAAGATTGGTATAAAAATGTTGTAATATAAATAAATAAAAAAATAAAAAAGTGGTAATAAAATAATGTAAATGCAATAGATTATGTTAAATTGTAACTCATACGTAGACATGAACTATCAACAACCATATCGAAATAAATAAAACACAGGCGTTTTTAGATAAGTCACCATGTCTGGGAACCTGGACCTAAACGGCAACAAAAAAAATGGTAGTGCATGCAATTTTTTGGACAAAGAAGGGAAAGCGTGACATATATACAAACAGAAATCCATAGTGATATCATAAATAGCATTCATCAGATAAATACAAAAACTGAAAAAAAAACCGTGTATTAAACTCAATAATATAAATGAAATAAAGATATGCTTAATGTTCGTTTATTTAATGTTGTATTACGCATTACATCATACACCAAAACAAAAATGACCATGGTTTTGTCAATTCAAAATACAGTTAAATTTAACGTAAAAACCTAAAAGAAATCCACCGTCACAACAGCAATGAAAATAATAGACTACAAGTTAAACATGTAAGGCAACACCATTTCACCATAGCTTGTTACTATTCAACGTCGGAATTATGTAGGTGATCATCGGCAAGATTTCTGAGCCAAAACATCTGGAAACATTATTTCTTCGTTCAGATTAAGCCAGCTTGTAGATGTTCCACATCCTAGTTACCTGATCTGATGTTAAAAAAAAGAATTAAAATAAAATAATGTTAGTTGAATTGTTAACTCAGCTTACCTAACAACCATGGCCGTGGTCGTTTAACTGCGCATGCGTTGCGTCAGATTTTAGTTTCTGTTTCTCCTTTTCTACTACAGATGTCGCTAGTCTACTATACAGATGCTGCGGATAACTTGATTTATATTTCGATTATATCGTGGGCGATATGATTAATTTTTTACCAAAAATCGGGTTGCATAAGTAAATTTTGTGGCCGGAACTCCCGTTAGTGCGCATGCGTACAACTTGTTGCTGCCATTTGCGCGCCGTTTTCATCTCCAGACCGTCATCATGCGACGACTTTGGTACGTTGACTTTGACTAAACATTCAATTAAGTATTCAATTTCAGATAAATAATTAACTACTCAAGGTTGGTAAAGGCATAAAGATTTATGAAGTCATTTTCGGATAGTTGGGTTTGGTGCGGTTGATTTTTTTTTGCTGGAATAATCCGAGAATTCGGGTGAAAAATAATGCTCACACCGGAGCATGAAAAGCGTGGAATTATGCATTATGAAACGGTCAGTACTTTGCGTGCAATTCTGTGCTCCAGTTTTCGCGCCCTTTTCATCTCCAGATCGACATCATGTCGTGGCTTTGGCATGTTGATTTGGTAGCCAAATTCAGACAACTAAGAAACTTACCCAAGGTTGGCAAGTGCATAAACATAATTTTAAAGTCATTTTCAGACAGTTAGGGTTTGTTGGGTTGATTTTATTTGCTAGAATATCTCGAGCAATCGGGTGAAAAAAATTGCTCGATCTGCAGCATGAAGTGTCGTGTTTTGCTTATTTTTTTTGTCATTGTATTAAAAAATATTGCGGTAGAAGTTTTGATATAGGTGTACATACAGGTTATTAGGAAACAATCCTCATTGCGTAAATTATAGTAAAATATTTTTTAATCTCCCCAGATACAAGCACATAAGTTAGACGATCGAAATTTTATCATCGCCATGTTTGATGCATCTCGTCCACAACATCGGTCAGCACTAGTCGTCATTGCAGTCAACGGTCAGTACTTATGGGCACGAATTTTAGGAATTAGAATATGGATCTAGTTTCAAACTGTTTTTTTGTTTAGGAATAATAAGTGTTTAAGGTTATTTCGAGTTGTGGGGTTTGGGAAAAGCAGGTGAAGATATTTTTAATCAGGAGCTTAAACTATTTTGTTCTGCTTTTTTAATATTTAACAGCTAGGGAAAAGTACGGTAAATGTTTTCACATATAGGGGTTAAAATGTGGATTATTATTAAATTATTAGCAGGTCAGCGCGACGGGCGTACGGTTGTATTGCGCATGCGTGCAACTCGGAACTTCTTTTAGTGCACATGCGCGCAATTCGATGCTCCCGTTTTCGACATAATTTGGGCATGAGTTTTACGGATTAGGATGAATCTAGTTCTAAATAAATTTTTACTTAACAATTGTGAGGTTACGGAAGATATAATATAATCGTTTTTAAATCTTGGGGTGATTTATTTAGGGTATTGGTAACCAGGTAAAAGCGTCCACACTTATAAATAATATAATCTGTCTAGGTTTATTCGTGTCCATCGACTAAAATTTTGGAGTAGCCAGATTGTTTTGTAATATGGGCTTCATTTGTTAGAAATCATCACGTGGGATGAAACAATCAAACAAAATTGACATTAATCTTATAATTTAAAATGTTAGTTTTTAATTCTTATTTATTTGGTGAAGGTATCATAACGGCCAGATCAGTTTGTTTTACCATATGGAGTTTTAACGTATAGATGATAGAATATACCGTAACAGTTTAAAATCTCATTTTTGGAAATTGTTTAGTTTGTAGTTTTATAGGTCTATTAGTTGTATGTTGTGGACGTTGTCATTACATAAAAATCATTTTAAATTTTAATAGTCAAATAAAATTGGTTAAATGTTTTGGTCGGTAATAATAAAGCATTGCAATTTTGAGAAGGAT
>JAQGAS010001039.1:0-27166 GCA_034686365.1 Pachymerium ferrugineum | reverse complement strand
GCCATTAATATAAAAGCCAAAATCAGTAAAAATTAAACGTGAATTCAACAACAACAAAAACCAGTCACTACAAACTATTAAACCAAAGCTTTCATATCGCTTCCCCAAGGAGGCCAAAAGAAGGACCCTCCAAGAGAAATCTCTTGGAAGTATGAAGTTGGACCTTAAGTAACCAGCAAAATATTGTTGCAGGTATTACTCAGTGCATTATGTGCTGCTGCTAGCGACTATTTTGAAATTCCTTGCAGCTAACAAGATTGAAGAAGAATGTAGCTTGACGCCACCAGCAATAGCCAAGCATAGTCAAATGTATCAATCAACATAAGCAAAACAATCAGAAAACAGCGAGATAAAAAAAATAAATAAAATATTACTAAAGAAAAGTCAGTGACGTCCAGGCCCATAGTCAGCAGTAAAATATTACATTATACAGTACAAGAGAAAAGTTGCGAGTATTGACGTGCTAGGTACACTCCATAAAACAAAAATAACGAGACATTTACAACGAAACAAAATCGTGTCAACAGTGAGAGAACACCAGACATCCATAGTCCTATAATTACAATTCCAACTTTACTATTAGAATTATAAAGAAAACTAAACCAATATAAGTACGTCGTCACTTAAACAAATCCAAATATCAAATGCCAAACTGAAAACGACGAACTTAAGAGGAAGGACGAAGGGGGGTTATTTCCCCCCTCCAAAACCTAAGAAACCCAAAATACCCAAAAAAAAAAATTTATAACTATTTTTGTTTGGAAAGGGCCCTTTTTAGCAACCAGGCCCCAAGCCCAAATTACCTTTGACAAGAAACAACTCCAAACTGAAGCAAAACAAAGAGTTCAGTGCCACCCAGTGACTACAAAGAAAATTAAAGCAAAGAGAGTTGATTTTGTTTGTGTCACGGGAGAATTCTTTGACTGGATCGAAGAAAAAAGGGGATGCTAATCTGGATTACACAAGAACAACGAGAAGGGATTTTAGTAATCCATCTGGCGATCGGATCACACACTAGAAAAAAAAAGAAAATAAAAACTTCTTAAGAGAGGCGGCGGCAGAGGGAGGGAACTCTCCATAGGTTCACAGTTTCTTTTTGATGCATTTTTTTCCTCTTCGGCTTTGAGAATGAGTATAGTGGGAGACGCTCGTTCTCCCAAACCGCGTTTCCCTCCCTACTTGGTGATGAAGAGCTGTAATAGGGAAGGAGGTGTAATGAGAAGGAACGCCAGCGTCTCCTTAGAGATCAACTCCACCTGCCGATTGCTTCGTCGACCCATAAAACCTCTTTGATGACGGGGGGACGCAATTTTGCAACGCTGCCCGCCTTCTTTTCCATTAGTCCTTCTTATACTTTCTTTTTCTTCTTTTTTTTTTTTTCTTCCTGCAATGAAAATTCTCTCGATTAAAATCATAAATTGTTGTAGTCTCTTCGATCAATTAAATACAAGACGCCATCGGAAGCTCTTATCAACCCCTGGAGCGCACCGAGTTCGCTTTTGGACTCGACGAGCGCGTTTAATAGAATTTTTTTTTTTTTTTTTTTTAAGGAGTATGAAAAGCGAGTGGGGGGGGGGGGGGGTGGAGAGAAAGATGTTTGGTAACCATAGTTACTGTGGAAAAAGAGAGGGGGAAGAAAAAAGTGTGGCAGAGTCTTAAATTTTCAACTGGTATTGTAGGGAATCGCGTTTTGTCGTGAGAGTTGGCAATAAATCGGAGCTCTGATAAACATCCAGAAGAGCGCCTTCGTTTCGTTTGTGTTTGGCTGCGCTGATTTAATTTTTTTACACTTTTAATCCGGCGCCGAGACGAGTGTTTCGCGTTACAACGAAGCGACGCTTTTAATGAGGGAAACACCAGAGGCATGCCAACGATGAATAAAACATTGCTACAATCCTCGTTGTAACGTACAACCCGCGGAGATTGACGATGGACGCCCCCGACGTGTGTTTGTACATTATTAATAAAGCAGTTTCGAGTTGAGCGATTATTGTTACGTTGAAGGGTGCAGGAATATTGTTTGTTATGTAAAGTTTTTTGGGGGGTTTGTTAAAATTGATTGGGCAATAATAGTTAATGTTGTTGCGTAGATGGAACAGATGTAACGGAATCGCCTATAAATAACTGATCTTTTTTGTATTCCAAGTACAAAATTTCTCAAAAATTTGCAAAATAATTTTGGAAGTAATTGGCCGCTTAGTTTTTACAAAAATTTTCCAAAGTTTTACAATTTATGCAAAAACTTTGTAAAATTTTTGTAAAATATTTATTAACAAATTGTCGTATATTTTGCAACATTTTTGCAAACTGTCACATTTTGTAAAAAAAAAAAATGTTCAATTACTTGCAAAGTTTTTTTTGCAACAAATTTGCAAATTTTTTTTTGTGATCGGTTTTTGACAAGATTTTTTTTACTTATAAAAGACGAGTTCCTTTTATGATGGTTTTCTCTTATGAAAAAATCAAACGATTGCAATTATTCAGTGGGGTTAAATCTTTAGATTGATGCAATGTTTGGCAGGGGCGAATAATATCAATGGAGTAAAAGAAGCAGTTGCTCCAAGTCGCAAAAAGGGCCATACCAAAATTAAAAATTACGAAAATTTTTATAAACACATTAAATACAATTTTAAAATAAATATTTGTATCAAAAGTGTCTTCCGTCAACTTTGCATTCAAAATAATAAAAAAAAATCATAAAAATTTTGCCAAAATTTTAGATTATCCATTCAAAATTTGCAAAAGAATTGCAAAATTTACTAAAATTTTCAACCGCACTAGAAACCATTAGAAATCTCCGCAAACCACAACTATAAGATTACAAGCCAACCCAATAAGTCAAAAGTGTCATAAACATAACGAAACACATCATTCATCACTTGTTACGGTATATTATCAAACACCATTCAACCGCACTTCCTCTCAAACTGACCGGAAGTTTCTCCCACTTTTATTATTGAAAAAGTGACGAGAAGGGGGAGGGGGGGGAAAGAAATCGTAAGCTGTAATTAGCCCCCTCTGGTGTCGGTTGGTCAGGTGTGTTAAGGGTGGAGTTGGCGTTTTTGTTTTTAATGGCGGCGGCGTTTGTCCATTGGTTTCTTGGCGGGGGTGCGGCGTCCGCCGGGCGCCCTCGCCTAGAGGCCCAAGGGGGGCGTCCTGTTGATGGCGTTCACTCGTGGGGTCTTGAGCGTCGTAAATCAGCCGGTTTGTGAGTGCCCCGCCCACGCACCAGAATAAATCGGCTGACCAAAACCTCGTGACGTCACAACACGTTTTTCTAACCCATTCAACATTATTTTCATCTCCCCCTCTTTTTCCTCATTTTCCAACCCCAACTTTTTTATCTCTCCCCCCCACCCCCAAATCCTCGCGTGTGCGATTTGTCAGCGTTCTTCCCCCACGTGCATTGGCCCCGCCCCTACGTCGCCCTCGTCCCAGTCCCCAGTTGCGGGGGTGGGCGATGCAGGGGTGGGTAATTGGAAGACGCGTGTCTCCCTACCCTGTATGTGACGTCTCTTTTTCTCTTTTGTTATTGATCCTTTTTGTCCTTGGTGAACCAATTAAAAGTGGACTGGGTCGTATTACCCCTACTCCTTTCTCACCTGTGGCAATCCCACTCTTTAGACACCCCAATAACTCCAATTCGTCACAGATTTATGTTCACGCGTCATAAATGTATGTAAAACATCCAAAGAACTTGATAACTTTAGAATCGTGCAGTGTCTTATGGGTAATCAACATGGCGCCTGATTTGATGACTGCCACCTCAAAGTTATTCAAACTGATTTCTCGACTTGATGCCATCAGTTTACCAAAATTATTGGATAAATTGTTCCATCTAGATGAACTTAAGCTGAACGGCTGAATTTGTAGGGGTATTCAAAAACGGTCGCAATAATAATCGCAATTTTGCGACCCAATTTTTGATCTTTTTTGAATAACCCAGAATGACTGGATGAGAGATTATCAATAACTGTTGGATGAGTTATCGGTCTATCTGCAGACGGAAGTGTAGTCACAACACCATTCTTCAATAAAATTGGGACAGTATTCTTGCAAAATTCAAAATCAATGCAATGTACGTAATAGCAAAGAATGTCTGTAACTGAACTGTGCTGATTTAAGCGTACAGTAAAATGGTTAAGCATGCCAAATTAAATATGTCCAAAACATAGTGACATTCTTTACGACAAATGTGCTTATGACACAAACTCTGCAGAATGTATTTTAAAAAATTTGATAGCATCAATAAAAAAATAAAATTACATATTTCACCTAGCGGGAGAACGCAAAAAAAATTTTTACTACGACACCTAGAGGGCGAAAAATCCAGTAAAACGCCACCTTATGTCGTTTCTCAACCCTCGCGGTCACCTGGCTTGTTATTAGACGAGATTAAAGGTTTGTCGCCCCCGATCAAAACCACATACAACTACTATTAATGGAATCCTTTTGGTCCGCTGCTCTCCCCGCGGTTCACCCTTTGTCCCCGTCAGGTGGCGTTGACAGTTGGCGTTTTCCCCCTTCTCACTTGCACCTGGTGAATTCAATTGAGCATCAGTTTGTGGTTTATCTAAATTTTTTTTTCTACTTTTACTACTACCCGAGGCGTGGGTGGTCAGGTGAAATTTTTTTCCCATGACCCTTAGGCGTGTTGGGGGTCGCCAATGTGGGCGCGTTTGTAGCTACCTGGCGTTTATATGTCAGATGGGTTCCATGAATCGGCCTTTGGAATTCCCTCTCTCAGGTGAAAGTAGGTGTGGCTACTTAAATGACAGGTGCCACGGTAGCCCCTCCTCTCCTCTTTGACTCCCATATCCCCCCCCCCCTACCTCCATGTTGTATTTTTTTTTTCTTCGCCCAAGGGGTTGGTCATTCACCCGTTGGGCTTCATCTTCTTCTTCTTCCCTCGCTATTCGACCTTTGACTTGTGCCGCCATTTGTTAGCTTCAGCCTTGCTACTGCACCTGCCCCCTCCTCCCATCACCTGCCCCCTTTTACTATCTCCGCCCATTTATATTTGTATTCTATGCGCGGGTCTAGAAATGTACATTCAAGATTTTTTTTTTTTCTTGTTGCTAATATTTTTTTTTGTTTTGTTTATTGCAGATTGGGAGTCATCAACTTGCGTGGAGAGAGTGTGACGTCACTGATTGATTGGTTTATGGAAATTTGAAATATTTTTTTTGTATAATGGATGTTTTGTATGAAGTGAATTGGGTTTGTATAGGGGGAGATGTCAATGGAATTGATTTTTTTCGATGTGTAGAAATATATTTTTGGCTGAGTAAATATTTAGAAAACTGGTTATTTTGTGGTTGTGTGTGTGTTTTTTTTTTTTTTGGGGGGGGGGGGGGAGAAGGTTGGTTTTTCTTTTTCTTTTTTTTTTCAATTTATTTTTTTTTTCTTTTTTGAGAGTTGTTTAGGGCGTTGGTTTTGTGTTTTGTTTTGCGCTGCGTCATGCTGTTCTCATTTGCAATCTTTTGGCCATTTTCAAAGCCGAATGTTGTGCACTCGTTTGATTGGCGTCGGTTGGTTCAATTTATTCCGCGTCTGTTGAGTGAGGGACGCGCGCCAAAATCAAGTACCGTTGATGGATCTGCGGGTGGTCGCTCTGGAAATTGACTCGCAAATTCCATTAGGACAAGGGTTCCGCCTGCGTTTCATTCACCAATTAATGCAATTTGCCTCGTTTTCGACTCGTTCGTTTTCTGATTTTTTTTGTTTTGGAACTGCTCTCACAACGTGCAAACTTTGATCTAAGCGTTAAGAATTCAATCTGGTATTAAAAAGACGTTTTTAGTGTTAAAAACTCATTTTAAGCTCTAAATGAACACTGCAATTCTCAGTGTTGATTACATTAAGTCTATAGCAAATATAATTCACACAAATTTAAATAGTGCAGTAAAGGGGAAATGCACCTTGCAATGTTTGTTTGAACCCACTTGTAAAGAGTGTAATATGTCACGCAGCTTGTATTTACGCTGAATACGTGCAAAATATGGGTGCAGATATATTTGTATGTAATTAAACCATAGTGTAAAAATTTTTACACAGATAGAAAAGTGTGCAAATTGAACTTTCACTTCCCTTTTACAATTTTTGATGATTTTTTTAAATGACAATTTTCGGTCAATTTTTAATTTTTTGGATGGTTAGGTGAGATACCAAAATATAATTGAACCTAAATTCCCAACTTTTGCTTTTTTTTAAAAAAAAATCACACCCAAAAAGAATTTTTCTGCAAGGAATATCATTTTGTGTGAGTAAATGTCCAGAATCCAGCAATTAAATAACGTAATAATTTTTTACGATACAGCAATGGGCGTTAAAGCATAAAAAAATGTAATTTTTTTTCTCAATCAAAGTGTAACGTAATAACAAGTTTAGTGAGAGAAAAAAAAATATAATGTTTTGATTCGGTCTCATCCGTATGAATCATTATTCGTCATTACAGTGTTGAATCGTGAATTTTTAAATCGGATTCAAAACCATGACATTCTTATATTATTTTCCGCTGGTTATAATAAATGGATTTTTCTAAAAGCTGAAAATTGCATTCGAAAAAACGAAATGATAAAAAAAGACGAGGATTCCAAAAAATATAAAAAAAAAACTGCAAAGTAAATGGACACAAGACTCCAAATCCCCATAAATCCCATTCCATCCTCATAACAAAACCATAGGATTTCCTTTCTAGTTTCACATTAAACGCAACACAACCACAAAACGTAATCAGGACAAAAAAATTCGATAAAAAAAATTATATAAAATGACGTCATAATTTCCCAATCCATAACATTGAAAGAGCATCAACATCTTACGTTTAGAACAACAAATAATGCGAGGATTTAGCAAATCTCTTTTCGAATCTTTAACAAACTCCATTTTGGAAATTTACAGATCTCACATTTTTTGCAATTATAGCAGCAAATAAATGTGACAAATCCTTTAAAATAATTGAGATTTATAAATTTTGAAATTTTTCATGCTTTTCAAAATTTCACTACAGATCAACAAACGAGATTTAAAATCCTAAAAAAATTTTCAGATTTCTTGAGATTTCAAAATCTGATTTTTTTAAATTATTTAGAGACTTATCTAAACTTTATGAATATTTAAAGATTCATAAGATTCAGAAAGATTTTTATAGATTCACACACCATTATCCAAAATATTGTTATCAAACTTTTAAAAAAAAAAAAAAAAAAAAAACTTGTTATTCCCGACTCTAGAGAACCCCCTCACCAGGGTAGGTCTGGCGTCAGGTGCTGGTGTTGTCTGTCGCATCTCACCAGGCGGCCGACTGTACCTCATCCAGCGTGCATGTCCCAACCCCTAATCATCCTCGTGGCAGTAGTCGCCATTTGGTCGCCCTCGACACCCCACCGAGCACTAGAACATGCGTCCGCACTGCCAAATGCAGCGCATACACCGCGGGTACGCCACGTCCCCTGGTGTGAGAGTGTGCTCACCTTTGCCTGAAATCACAGTGGGACAACACTACAATGACAAAAGCAAAACATTAAATTATACACCCTTTTCATTCAAAAAATAGAGTATAAGAGGAGGATGGGGTACTCCCCTAGGGGTTAGTAAGAGGTGAGGAAACGGTCATTTCGTTGAGAAAATAGACCTCGGGTTTTATGACGCACACTTTATTGTTGTTGGTGACGACCTCAATCAAACCGGACCAAGTGACCAAAATAAGACGCTGGAGGAAAAGCGAAGTCAAATGAGACGCTTATGCAAAGTTGCGAGCGTTGAGGGAATCGGGCGGACGCCAAACGACGCTGTTAATGGTGATGGGAAAAGGCGAGGTGCACGTGCGGGTCCAGGGTCTAGAGTCTCAACCAATTGCATTATGGAAATTTCAAAAGGGAGACGCGAGGCGGCGTATGTCTTTGATGTCATGGCCCCCGGCTTCGATATTTTTTTTTTCTTCTGGTAAATTGGAAAAGTTGTGGTTAAAGTTAAGATTTCGATTTTTTTTTTTCCCAGTGTGTGTGTGTGTTTGGGAATTTGGTCGGTGGAGCGAAGGGCCAGAATATGGTTGAATAGGAGTGACGTTCCAGGCGAATTAACTGCAAATTAATCTGTAGGGGATTGCCTTTTGGGTTGTGTAGTCACGAGTCTTTTGTAAGTGGGATTTGGTGCAATGCAAAAAAATGTGTATTCAGAAATGCCAGTTGGATAGCTCCGTTTGGTACTTCTTCAGATATAATGAGTGCACCAAATGAATCAATGTAGTAAAACATATACTAGGCAGTGCCGTAACTAGCCAAAGTCCGGCCTGAGAAATTTTTTTGGTACGGCCCTATACATATATACATTTTTTTTTCCCGGTGAAGTTGGGTTAGGTTTACCCACCAAAAAAAAAAAAATTTTTTTTTTCAGTTTTTTGGCTTGGCCTTCCCTCTGGTCCGGCCTGAGTCCGCTGTGGCCTACAATATGTAGTTACGGCCCTGATACTATAGGTTCCTTACAATTACTGGAAATGCTACTTTTGGTAGTCAATGGAACCGTTGAGCAATTTTATACCATTTTCATACAATAGTATAGAGTATTCAACCAATGCATATCTCATGTTGTGGTATACATAATGCACATACATGAATACAGTGTATGTGAATACGCATATAGCAATCTCTTTAATGTATAATAGCAAGGTGACTCGGTGGAATTCCACTTGAAATAGATATTCGATCATCTGGTTTTCTTAGATTTGATTAGGTCAAGTTTAATTTAACCTCGGCTTATGGTACACAATAAATGGCAATGTACTCAACTGCTAAAACCAAAGTACTGACACAGTAATGCCAATATCTTACTCGCAGTAACGCAAGAGGTATTGAATTTTCAATTAGCGATTCAGGGTTTTGTCTATACAAGGTAGAAAGAGTCTAAAAACCAACCGATATAGAGTACGATACAATTGAAAAACCTCCAATAGTCCAACTATATGGACCAATAGTGCAACTTTCTCTCGAACTATTTTTTAAGTGGAAGGCTTTTTCTTACAACTTACGAAATGAAACTCATTGAGGGTACCCAATTTACAATATATTCAATCATTTGCTACAATTTGAGGGTTGAGCACTAAATGAAGTATAGTCAATACTTGAAATATGCAATTTACACAATTGAATGCGCCTATTTAAGAGTACACTACTGAGCCATATTTCAATTACGTAGACCAAATAGGGTATCAAATGCACCTAATTGAGTACCCCCATAATTCCCTTCAATTAAAGGGAGTACAACACAATTCGGTTTTCAATACTCATTTGCTACAATCACTGCAAATGGAGTATTCTACCTCATCTTAGGTCTACCCCTTAAATTAAACCGTCATGCATGGCTCAGGTGCAGCATCGTTTTTGGACGTCCGTGATTCGCCTCTCGTGAGATTTGTTCATTGTACGGAGGTCGGCGCGACTCAGTTGTTGTTGGTTGGCGTCCCATCTGGAACTGACGCGCGTGCTAATGTAATTTTCGGGCGAACGGCGCGCAGCCCCAAGTCAATTTCCTCGGTTGCTATAGTAACGGCCTTTCCTCTCCTCCCCCCTCCCTGCAGAGAGGAAAACCTTGGTGTGGGTGGAATGGGAGAGGACGGCCGATTACTTGGGTGGGTAAAGTGGATCCCCCATATTTTTTTTTTCTTTTTCGAGAAGTTTAGTGAAGGGGAATTTCTAGTTTGGTTCGGTCGACAGGTGGCGTCCATTCGCTTTTCACGCATCTGTGCACGCGCACTACATTTTTCACGCTTGTTTTCATGCTAATTTTGAGATCAGTTGATCGCGTTCCGGTATCCCCGATTAATGACATCATCCCTTTTTTTTTCCTATCCGTCATTCATTGCCCTCTCCCTCTTATAAGTGCCATCTTGATAAGGTGTGTAGTTGTCGGTGACGTAATGGGGTTTGTATTTGAATAATGTCAATCTGTGATAAAAATGGCCGTAAAAGAGTTGGGATATTTTGCTGTTATGTCTGTGCAATCATTTTTGTTACAAGTGCCACTTCGAACTGTTAAAGAAAAATCAATTGATTTAACGTAAATACGTATATAGCAATGTTCACGTACGGGTTCACACTTGAGGTAATACACAAGAACGTAACATTAAGAAAACAAATGTAAGCTACCTCGACTATCAGTTAAGTTGATGTGTATACCGCGTAAAAGTAAGAGATAACTTTGCGTTAGAAATTGTATAGGAAAAATCTGCGTTACTTCTACGCATTTCCTATGTGAACTTGGCTTAAAATCCATGATTTAAGCCTAACCGTATTTTTAAACTAAACAAACAAGCACCTTAAAGCCAAGTTCACACCTGTGTTCACATTGAACGCGAGATGATAAATCATTATGGAACGGAAAGTAAGCGTATCCGCAACGTTTGGTAAGTATATGGTGGAAGTAAGGCAGCAATCCTCTGTAAGCCATTACATTACCCTATGCTTCTTATTTGAACACATCTGAACGAAGCATAACAACGTGTAAAACATCAATAGACATTTCCAAGGTACAACAAACAATTTGTTTACATATTCATTCGTGAAACACTTACGTTGTTTAGTTTCTCTTCTTATATTTCGTAGTGTAGGAGTTTAGGTTCACATATGACGTCACACGATGATCGAATTTTTTTTCGAATATTCTGAAATAACGAAATTTTGATTAAAAAATCTAAATTAAAAAGTTTAATTTTTGAAAACTGAATCTTAGGTTACAATTTATAAAAACTTTTAATTAGTTTTTTGTATTATTTTTTTTTAACTCTAAGCGAGTCCATTTTCTTTTTTTAAAATTTTATTATTCATCAGTTTTTAAAATTTTTTATTCACCGGCTGTCAAAAATTCTTTTCACCGTCAAAAGAATTGATTATAGCGAATAAAGAACGGAATTTATTCATGCTTCACACTCCAAACTCTAACCGTAAAATTGTTGGGGGTTAATCAGAGAGCGGAAGTGATGCGTTTTGCAATAATTTCACGCTATGACGTAACGTTGTTTTATAAACATGAGTTTTAACCTTTTTCCAATTCCCCATCTCCCCTCGGCTTAATTGCAAATTTTCGATTATGCACAGCAGTATGGTTTCTATACGGTACCTTTTAAAAATTTGATTACGATAAATCTCTTACGGTAGATTTCGTCTGGAATCGAATAAAACTTCTATCGTAAAGTAAATTTAGGTGTTCGAAATGACTTTACCGGTCTAAGGGAAAAGAAGTTTATTTCATTGCGTGTGTAGGTAGTCAAATATTAATCGATTTCTGATAGGTTTGTACCGGGAAAAAGAGATAGGAGAGGTTAATTACAAATTTTAACGGTGTATGAATTTTAACCTGTTTGTAGCGGCGATAGTTTTTTTACCGACTTATTTTGAAAAGGTATTAACATAGATAAACCTACTTATTGCGAATTTTCAAAAGTATGATAACGTCATTTCATTACATGTTATAAACTATCGTTGTAATCAAAAGACAAGTTTCCGTGAGGTCTGCCATCTTGAAACCTAGCGGCCGCATCAGCACTGTTTGTTTGTTAAATGCAGAACAAAACCTAATGTTAAACGTTATCGGTACTTATAAAACCCGAGTAAATGGAATATTTGAGTGAACAGAAGTAAATAAATAAAAGTATTAAATTAAATTAAAGCTACAAAACAAAAAAATAAACAGATTGGCAACCATATGCATTTTGTAATCATAAAAACTCGCTCTTGATTCGTTATTATGGGTAACAACAATTCATTGAACCTCTTCCAATTACGAAATTATAATTGTAATTGTAACAATCACTAACACAAAAACGTTGTAAAGTTGTACAAAACTTTGTACAACATCACCATATTAAGTGACGTCATCAACTTGTTTTATTTCAATTTTTGACACCTGTGCTCGTTGTTGGGGAGTTGTAAAACGTTCAGGTTTGAAGTCGTGGAGGGGGTGGGTTAATGACTCTGGGGAGTTACTGGGTGAGGGGAGGACACTGTGGTCAGAATGAATGCGGGGGTGAGTCGGGTAATTCGCCTTCTATTACTCATCAGCCGGGCGTAATGGCGGACGAAACTCCCGCGAGAACCAATCACTCACGTGGGATTGAGAACGCGATCTGACCGCTTCATTTGCATATAGAACGAGGGATGAACGTACCCACCAGTCTTCCCCCCTTACAAATCTACAGGGAAAAGAACAAGAGGAAGAGACCCCCTCTCCTACATCCCCCTACCAATAACGAAACACTTTTTACACATCACCAATAAAAAAAAAAATGTTCATAAACAAATTTTAACATCAATTTTCAATATTAAAAATTTTGCAAACTAAAAACCACATTTTTTTTAAACATTAAAAACTTCGCCAAAAATCGTTAAACGTATACACAACAATAAACCAGGTGATAAGAACACTTTCTTTGTCACTCCCGTTAGGAATCGATAGGCAATGCATTGTGGGGTGGGGTCAGTTACGTCCCTGGAGAAGTTCCCCGAGATTTGGCGTTCCATTTCTTGGTTGTCCACCCACAGATCGATGGGGGGAGCGAGTTGAATTATGGGATTCCCCACTGGGGCCACCAAAGTCCCCGACCTCCCTCCTCCCCCAACCTTACCGGAGACGCTTATCAGACCCGGCCCTTAAAACGTCGCCATTTTTGCCTTCTACTAAATGACATTTTCTAAGCCTCGGGGAAACGAAATCGATGGACGTTTTTGATCGAGTCACCTGTTTTTATTGTCGAGTTTGTTGCCTTTTTTTAGCCCTCTTTTCTCCGGGTCTATTTTGCTCAGGTGCGCGTGCTCGTTCCTCTCTCCCCAAAATGCGTTCTTTTCCACCCCCACCGCGTTCAATCTGAGCCAGTGTCGAAATCGAATTGCCGTAAATTCACAACTCAATTGCAGCTGTGGACGTCGTACGCATGCGCTATTTTTCTAAATGGAAAGTAGTACCAACCCCCACGTGGTCCGCTCGACTTGACCTTGGACGCTGATTCCAGTTCGGAAGGCGTGGCATTGCTTTCAAATAACTCATCGCGAAAAGCTTTGCTCATTAACTTGTGCACAAGTTTTAATCAATCGAGCATCGCTTACCCAACCCTAAAAACGCTCCCACTTTTTCTCTCCCCGCCTTAAAATACAGTTCATTCTTCTTCTTTTTTTTCTTGTTTACTACAGCTCAATACATTATGAAAGTTTGTGGCGGTTGCATATTTTACTTTCTGCTACGTCCCACAGTAAATAAACAGATTCAAATTACTGTATGAGCAACCAGATTGAAGGGCGTCTCTTACGGGCAGTAAAAATAATTACGCTATGAATTGTAGAAAAATGCTGCAGTTGCTGTATAGGGCAGCCAAACGATATGATTTTGCCGTATCGAGTGTGTAAAGTATTTATGAGTTACATGTTTGCAGATTTACAATGGTAACGCGTATAAGGCATGTTGTAATTAGATGGTTAAAACATATAGTTTTTAGTTATTACCTATAAAACGTTAAAAAAAAAGGAGAGAGTGAGAAAAAGAACCATTGCCCCTAGTATTATACAATAAAAATGTATCTATAACCTAAAGTTATAGGTTCTGATTAAAGTAACGCTGACTGCTGCGCTACAAAAAGCAAAGTATAAGCTTACATAACTTGGCGGACCTCTATTCAAAGTTTGGTTCGTAGATAGAAATTGACGTATAATGTGAACCTGGCATTTTAATAGTAGAACTTTATAATATCCCATGTATGATTACTTAACTTAAAACTGCAGAAATTAAAACATAAGTAAGACATTTGTGCATTATTTGAATCAAAATGACTGACTACAACGCAAAAATGTTGTCCTTTTGTTAATTTTCCGTAATTAATATTAACAACGATATAAAATTTCCCTAAAATTTGTAGCGGCTATCAAATTCCAACTTCTGAAGTAGAGATCATCAGCAGGTGACCATTTGTAAATATAAGAGTAACTCTATAATTAACAGTTCCTTAAGAAAATAAAGTCCAACTATTAATTTCCTATTTATAAAGTTACTAGTTCGTACAATACCAAAATACCGTGCACAAAGTCAAATTAACTTTCACACAATTCTTCCTTAGGGAGACAGGTAACTCTAACTCGCAATGTCATTCCATCTCACCTACTCTCTTTAATTCCCTCTTTTTAATCCCCTTTTCTTGCAACCTCTCCACTTTACCATTCAGAGGCAAAAGCACCGCCTTGGTGCTTCACCGCACCACTCGTCTTTTGTACTTTACACCAAACTATTGTAAAGCGGGAGGTGTGGGTGGAAGGATGGAAGGGTGCGGGGGTGAGAGGTGCACCTATTGTACGTAGGGCGATGGGGGAGTGGTGCATGCGCACCATCCAAATGAATGGCGTCACGTGGCGCTGTATTTGCTGGTGATTAGGTGGCGCTGATGGCCTGCCGCGTTCAAATCAGATTAGTAGTGCTGTTTGGTGCTTGAGGGTAGGTAGGAGGGTATGGGAAGGGGGGAAACGCCATCAAGGAGTACCCCTACTCCAACCCCTCCCACTGCAACCTCTACCTTCCTCTATTGCTTCAGGTGTGTGCGTTAGTCTTCATTTCCTTCCTCATTTCCGCTGATGAAGTGCGGGTCACCCGATCCCAACGCATCTAAAAAAAAAAAAAATTGGGTCGGGTGAAATTGGAGAGTCGAATCACGTGACCCTTATGAGTACGGCCACGTGTAGACGGTTCGCATTTCGTGGTCTGGGCGTTCACGGAGATGCGAGACGGAGGTTGCGCGCGGCGACGCCGGGGATTGGCTAAATGCCAAAGCGCGGGGCGGCGTCTCGGGCATGCGCGGCTGCATAATTCGCCTCCGCCCTTCACTCGGTCCACTTCTTAGACTCTCGAGTCGTCGAAATGACGCAATTATGACGTTGTTGTTTGTGTGTGTGTGTGTGGCCTGTCCGAGTGGTGTTGCGGCTTGCCACAAGGGGGAATAGCGGCGTTTTGGCTTTTAAAGGAGCATCTCTCTTGGACGGATGGAGTGACGTTCTGTCAGGTGTTTGGATTGATCTAAAATGTCGCGTGTGTTCGCTGGCCACGGACCACGCCTCGTGGCGTGCGTTTATGCATCAGGAGGGGGGGTCATTAGGGCAAGACCTAACACTACCATGTTTTTTTTTTTTCTACCAGCCGTTGGGTTAATTGGCGGGGTTGTTGTCACCTGGTGTTTTCAGTTTGTTCGATTTTGGTGAATTTTTAATGCAGTTGGTCGTGTGTCTGAGTGGGCGTCTTTTTTTCCCGATGTCAAGTTGCACTTAACTTTTTTTTTTCATTTCGTCTTTCAATTCACATCAATCAATTTTTATCTTATTTATTTTTTTTTCTTTTCCGGTTCCTTTTGAACGTAAATTGAAAAATTCCAGGTTCTTTTATTCTTATAGCGTTAAGTTTTTTTTTTTTATATTTCTTTTTCATCCATCTATTTCCGGTCAAGGTCGTTTACCCACCCACCTTCCGAATCTACCTCCCGTTGTCACGTCGTTTTTGATTGAATTTCAACACCTGAACGAGTTTTTGGAAAAAATAAAATTATAAAACCGGAAGTTAATTTTAAAAATCGGAAGTGGAGTATAAACATCTGTGAAAAGGGGAAGATTTAAAATCACTCCCTGTGGTCAAGGAGGGATTCGACTATTTTGATTAGACCTCAAAATCTGAACCATTTTTTGGGAAAAAAAAGGAAGTCGATTTGAAAACCGGAAGCAGGTATAAAAATGCCCTCGAAGACTCCAGGGGGTTATATAAACCCGCTCTCCCACCCCAATGCTCTTACCTTCATCCCTCACTTTAAAAATAAAATATTTTTCCTACCACCTGGTGGCAGATCAGTGAATTCAAATTGTCGTGAGTGGTCCACACGCCGATATTTTATTGATGGCCCTCATTAGCATTTATATATAGTCAACGCCCCAGGGAGCATTCAGTTCGAGATCTCCCTTCCAGTCCCTATCAAATATTTATGAACAAAACGCTCTTTTCAAACCATCCCTTACCCACAATCCCTTTACTCGATACTCTCTCCCCCTTGATCCTTCGTGAAAACCTCGCGCAACTCAAGGTAAAAAAAAATTTCTAATTCTACTTACTTTAGGTTAATCCGTTGATTTTTCCTCATCGACTGAGGGAGAGTTAGTGACGTCACATCTCATTTCCGGTTTCGATTTTTTTTTTTTTTTTAAACTTCTCTTTCCAAGTTGGTGATGGAGTTAGGAGGGGACTGTTATCTGTGCGTGACACGCGGGGGCAGAAGGGTGGGTGGCGGGTCCTCACCCCCACACCCCTTATCTTCACGGCCCTTGCATTTGCATTTGCATAAGGTGGAAGGGAGACGCGTGCGTTCACGTGCCACGAAGCGCGGGGGGAATTTCACGCGTGGGCGCCGATCAGCGTCTGGATGGAAATCGGGAGTGGAATGTTTAAAGGACGCGCACGACCTGTGGCGAGATGTCACGTGACGTTTTTTGAGTTTTTTTTTTTTCTTTTGAGAAAATTATTTATTCATTGCTGAGATTGATTAATCATTTTTTAATGTTTTGACGTATAATTGCAACAAATGATGTGCGTATAGCATTATGGGAAAGCATGACGTCAGACTTAAAAAAAGTGTAGTTAGACATTAGTTCAAAACTAACACGTTATGTTGTGTTTGCTTTTTTTGTAGAACTCGTCTTCGCGAGAAATTACGAGTTTTCGCGAGACTTTAAAAATGGAAGATCACGTCACGGAAAGGACTCGTTTCTAGTTTTGTGGAGCAATCTCTTATACAAGAGTTTGGATTGTTGGCCATTATACAATCCCATGTCCGTTGGTAGAATCGTTCACAGAACCTATTCCAATTCTGGAGCTTCACTCCATATACTGAATTCATCTTGATGACAAAACTTAACTTTTAACAACGAGCTTTCACTGTGTTTATGCGTACTCTACACTAAACAAGGAGTGAGAATTTAAGTTTGTTGAGATCAATTAAATTTTTTTCCATACATTATCACGTTAAAAATTCAGTACCAATGAAAAAGTTCATGCAACAACGATTTACCAGTCTCATTTTTAAAAAATAATCGAATAACTGGTATTGCTGATCTAAGTTCAAGAGAAACGAAAAATAGTGACATCAGTTTGTCCATTGAAGTGGCATAATTGTACTCAAAAACCATGACAAGGGAACATTCTACAAGGATTATTAATTTGAATGCTTATAGTGCATTCTGTTACAACATATATCTAGCACAACTTCAGTTTTTAATCAAACGTTATTAAAATTGACTGCCTATTTAATCAACAATATCAAATGACCAAGTCCAAATTTTCTAAAATTTAACTAAGTAAAATTGACCAAGTCTTTCCAAATCACGACTTATGTTCGAAACCTGATGAAATTTTTTTACACCCACATCCATGTTGTTTACTTAAATTATGAATTGGGTCGAGGGTATTTTTCTCTAGTGTTTGAGAGTGTATATCAAGTGTTTATTTAGTAAGCGAGAAATGACGTCAGCTGAGGATATTCCCAGATCAAAGGTCAGACGATTGTCCAAACATTGACTAATACTACAGACACCGGTTACCACCAACTTTTCCCACATGTGCCCACTTTTAAAACAACAACGACCCCTTTAAAATTTACTTAAAAACGGGTGGGAAAAATGACGTCATCCTTCTTGATCCCTCCTCCACTTTTCCCCCATTTCTTTGGCCTCGTTCTCGTTTCGGTTTATCGCTGGCGCGTGCGTTGCTGGCGGTGCCTCGCAGACGCCTGCGTTCGCCTGATAACGCCCCCGCGTCTCTGACTCACGCGCCGCTGGTCACGAGCTCAGCTACGGCGCAACTCGGTGAAAAGACAAAAAGTAAAGACTTATAAAAAAAAATTCCACTTCCGGTTACGATGTTTCGTGTTTGGCATTTTTGTGGTGGGTTCGTTGATTGATCTTGGGATCCATTTCCAATTCAAATCCCCCTCGCCCTGAGGTGTCGAATGAGACGGCGCTCGATGACTTTGCAATGAAATTCACAGCCGCCCGCGCACTTGGTATAGAGAAACGACGTAGAAAAAGATTGGTTGGTGTGTTGGGTGTATAGAGGGCGCCCCTACAGCGCCTGGTTGGAAGGAAATACATTTTAAAATGTAGAAAATGGAATCCGATCATCGCCCCAAATTGACGTCAGACGCAAATAAAAATGCCGGTAGGGGGTCACGTAGTTGCCGTTTGTGTGTATGTTTGCGTTTTGACACGCGGCGGCGCTTTTTGCCTCGCCTCTTTCACCTGTCCGTTGATGGTGTCATCGTCGCCTTGTTTGCGTCTCTTTTTCTCTCCGTTGGGGGTCCCGTTTAAGGTTTTGGTTGAAGTCCCCAGAGGGGGCGTCGAGGGTGGGGTTGATGGACAAAAGGCGAGGGACCTGCCTGGGATTATTTTCAGTGGCCACCGCAAGAAGGTGCTTTTCTTCTTTTTCAACGGTGAGAGGTGTGAAAAGGGGAGAGGGGAATGGTTGAGACGGAGGATTAAAATGTGGAGGGGGATCAAGTTGAGGGGATCGGCACGCGGAGAGACGAGGCGTGAGATGTGATGCTTTTGTCCGCAGGTTGGGACTGTCTCCCCCCTGCTGCATTCCTGGGTGATTCTGGGAGGAGAGCAAAGGGGTGGTCGCCATAGGGGTGGGTGATTTTTTCGTGGAAATGTTGAGACTTGAAGGTCTGTGAGATCTGACTGATTTGGTAGTTGATATTGTTTTAAAAAAATTCTAGGATGTATGAATCTACAAAAGACTTATAAATATAGCAATAAAATTCTAGGATGTATTATCAGACACATAAGTCAGTTCAAGATTCTCGTGTCTCACTCCAACACTCCTTTAACCAAACCCCCAAAACTGCCACCAGGTGATGGCTCCCACAATCCCATTTCATAACTGTTTACTTTCGAGCATGAGAGAGTCCTTTTTTGTTGTGCCGTCTCTTGACCCGGTCTCACCTTCCCCCTTCGTCACGTGGGGGCGTCTTCCATTATCATGTAAATGAAGGGCGCATGCGTGAAAGCGGTTGCCCCGGTTTGTTGAGTCGGAGCACGTGCGTCCAGCCAAACCACATTACACGCCCCCTCCCGCTCTTTCCCCCCCCCCAACTCTCTACCTACGACCCCTACATGACGACGACGGACCTGAGACGCCGATAAGGTGCCTTTTGATCAAACGCCCCCACATAGAGGAGGAGGGGGAAGAGAGAGAGAGACTCGATATCAGCAAAAGGGAACGCCGATAACATTGAATGGCCAGTTGGGAACCGTGCAGTTCCGGGCGCCCTCTCTCGTCATCCCCCACCCCCTATCCTTCTCCCCTTCTTGATCGAGGTGACTTAACGTTACCCTGCCCTTGGCGCCATCTTTCTTGAGTGTCTTTTGCTCAACTTTCAGTTACACCGATTGGTCAGCAAATTGGATGACCCCTTCCGTTGACCCATAACTACGCCCCTCTCTCTCTTTTCCCCCCTATTTCCGTTGCAACCGTTCCACACCATCTGCTAAGATGAAGGAACGCCGTTGTGTATGTCTCGAGACGCCTAATGAACGTTAAGTGAGGCCCGATGGAGTCGCGTGAGCGTCTTTAAGGTTTGAGTCCACAGAGTGATGCCACTGGGATTCAATCTCCGGTTGGGGATCAGTGTTGGAGAGGAGAGTCTAGCGTCTCTCTCGCTCTCTTTTCCATGCGTTTGTAAAATGTGCGCGTGCGCGCGGTCGATCCGACATCGGGTGACCCTCGGATGGGTCCACTCTTGGCACTCTTGGGTGGTGCTTTTGCAATTTTTACTTTTGTGTCAAGAACTGTAAAAATCTCAAAATCTAGATGGGTATGAAATTGATTTTGAATAAAATGGAGTTGAGATTCAAAATTTTTAATATTTGCAATTTTGCTAATTTTAGAGATTCTAATAAAGATTCGGCATTTAAAAATGGCATTTCAAAATCTGGATTTACTAAATCCAATCTATGCCTCATGGATGTTCGACCCTCTTTAATCCTAACCAAAACTCCCAGGTGTTATTCAACAACCACATGACATGCGCAAATAATTTCTATTTGTATTTGTCAACCACGGGGTCACCACTGAAGTCAATAAAAAAACCTTTCTCTCTCTCTCTGTTTGTCTGAAGTCTCCTAAGCATCCGTGACGTCATGGCTTTTTGTGACAGGTGAATTATTTGTGTGTATGTGTGGCAGAGGGAGGGGATCTCATCTTATGAATGAGCCAAGTCCATTTTTTTATGTTGGGATTGCTACGAATATTTTTCCCTCTTCTCCCCCTCTCTTTGATGGCCCCATCAACACCTGCAGTGCGGGCGGCAGTGCAGACGCCAAGTGTTTGACTGTACCTCCTCGTGAGCGGCGGCGTCCTTTGGCCGGTGGCAGCGCTGCGGGGGTGGAGGGTCCACGTATTTACAACGCCCCGCAACGGCCTCGTGGCGAGTTATGACAGGGAACGCCAACCGAGCGCCGTTTAATTTACGACCACACTTTTTATTTCCCACCGTCTTAGACGTTTCTTTGTCTTGACCGTTGGTCACTTCTTCATACACCTGATAATTATTTTTTGTTTTTGATGGTCAGTTGGCGTGATATTCATTGACCCTTCGATCGGACTCTGTGGCCAGGTGCGTGACTGACGTTGAGTCAAAACCACGGCCACGCAACGCCCATCGGTCACCGATGGAGTGGTCACCGGAGTCCCCTTTTCACCTGGATAGCCACCTGGACAGTCTATACGGAGGTGGATCACACGCAAATATCGATCACTAGAGGGCGAGGGGTTTATTAAATGGTCAGTAATAAACAGACTGAATTATTAACATTACAAAATTGAATGAAAAATTCACTCAAATTTCCATCTTTTCTCCCCCTTAAATTTCCCTTCATCTTTAAAGTTATAACTCTTAAAACTTTTCGTTCAGACGAAAACAAAACGCCGAACCCACTCTCCCTCCACCCTCCCCCACCGTTAGATCCCCCTCTGTGTTCCGTGTGACTCGGATGAACCGTGTTCGTTCACTGGCTGCTCTTCCTTCGCACATTTTTCCCCTATTGGCTCCCTCTGCAGTGACGTAGTACTGATTGACGGCACCCGTAGAACCCGCCCTCAGGTTCTCCTCCTCGTGGTGTGTGGGCACAACAAAAATCGAAGCGGGAGCGCCGCCACTCGAACCAACGCCTGTTGTGAACATAGCAGCTGCAGCGCGGCGCTCTCAAGTTGCCGAGTCGTCGTTTTCGTTCCACGCGAAAAGCTGTGTACATCGTCGGGCTTACGATCCGTCTCGTCGTGGTCGTTGGCTTTTCCGTCAGTACGAGGGAATTGGCGCGTGGTGCGAGGAGCGGCGCCTTGGCTGCCGCAGCCATGGTGCACTGTGCCGGCTGCGACCGGCCCATCCTCGACCGATTCCTGCTGCACGTGTTGGACCGTGCGTGGCACGCCAAATGCGTGCAGTGTTTCGATTGCAAGTGTAATCTCACGGAAAAGTGTTTCAGTCGTGAAGGGAAACTCTATTGTCGAAACGACTTCTTCAGGTAAGGTCTCGCCCAAACGGCACCTCACCGTAAGTTGGAGCGCCCTTTAATTTTCCTCCCCCGCGTTTTGTTGCCACTCGCCCAGGTGTTGTGTTATTTGCAGGGTATAATTGCACACAGGTGTGTGTAGTTTTCTCTTTTCCTGAAATAGTGTAAAATTCACTTTTTGAGGGATGTTGTTATCATTGGGAATTGACGTTTTGCAACAAGTTGAATTTGTCTTATTGACCCACCTCAAATTAATTGAGTTCACCATGTTCTCGTGCACGGCATGTCTATTTCCCATGCACGACACAGCTATAAAAATTATTTTCAAATAGGGGAGATGTGTCACCTTTCTATTTAACCCCTCCACCTTAATTTAACCTGTAACTCTCTTTAACTTTATTTACCTCGTTTTTATCTCTTACTGAAAGTTTAATTCGCTTGACATCATTTGACATCTACTGCTACCACTTTGAGTGGGTTCCCTTTTTCATTTTTGATGTTGTGTCCACTGAGTGGTCACTCATATCAAAATTTTAAAATGTTAAAATTCAATTTTTAAACGGAGAGACGAGGGATGAGCAAGCTCTTTTTTTTAGCTATTTTTCTCTCAATTGAATTTTGCACCTGAGCAGTTATACGTGCAATTCGCACAGGTGTGAAATAGGAAAATTGTATAAATTTGTTACGGGTTTTTTTCTGCGTTCAATTTAAAAGGATATTTTTGGAATAAGAAAATCAGGGTAAATCGCCGGTTCCCATCGCCAAGTGCATCGTGCCCGGAAGGTGTGTCCGGTATAAGAGTTGAAGGGTCAGTGAACAGTAGCGAAGAAATAAGAGAGAAAAGAAAAAAAACGATGGGAGAGAGGGCCGAGTAATAAGCAGGTAGCAAAGAAGGGGCAGGTGGAGCCGCCCTCCTCCGCCCGCGTTCGCCGGCCCGCCGAGCCAAATTGCGGGGCTGGGCGCGCGGAGAACGCCAATTAATGCGTCATCAGGGGGAGCGATGCAATTACGACGCCACCCGCCCCGGATTTAAGGGGTGGCGAGGGGTGGGAATTGTTTTTTAAAAGAGGGGAAAGAAATTCACCTGTAATATTTAAGAAAGTTGGATTTTAAGAGAGGAGGGGGTTGATATCGTCGCAGCGGAACGGCGCGCGCGCGCTACGGTTGAGTCGTCGCCTCCTCGTGCCAATTTGTCCGCCTCGCGCCCTTGCGTGTTTATTCATAAACGCACCGTGGCTCGCGCTTTGTATGCAAATGAGTCCCTGGGCGTTTCATTTCCTTGTCTCTCTTAATTGGATTTTGTCGGAGCGACGCGCGGTGGGGGAATGACGACTCAGGTGTTTGGGTATTTACGGAAATTCTGTGTTGAAACATTTTCGCACACAATCTCAGATCAGACGAGAAAAACAGCCCCTGATTTGAAGTATCCGTATAAAACCTAACGATGACATCCGTCCAATATCCATTTACATAAACTGTAACTTTTGTTTTGCAGGAGGTTCGGTACAAAATGTGCGGGTTGTACTCAAGGAATCTCACCGTCGGACCTGGTACGGAGAGCTCGCAACAAAGTGTTTCACCTCAAGTGCTTCACATGCATGGTGTGCCGAAAGCAACTGTCAACCGGTGAGGAACTGTACGTGTTGGACGAGAACAAGTTCATCTGCAAAGAGGACTATATCATTGGCACAACTAAACCGACGACCATGCCACCGCATAACCATCACCACCATCATCACCATCACCACCATCATCATAGTAAGTGTTTTGCTCTAGCCTATAGGGGATGCTTTTTTTCATTTTTCGACGTGCAGGAATCTGGATATAAGTGGGACGGGAGATGGAAGTTATAGAGAAAAAAAAAATGGCGCAGCACGTGGTGGCTCCGATTGACCACGAGGAGACACACAGACGCCAACGGAGTGGAACTAAAAAGCCCCAGGGGTAGCCACGGGTGCACGCGGGGATCCGCCGCAAAATGATGTTGGAAACAAATTTATTCATAGTGGAAAAGTGTGCGAACGGGGTTTTTCGTCTTAGTGTTTTCGCCAAGTGTTTAATCCGATTAATCGGGGATATGAAATGTTGAAGTCTTACGTTATCTTTTTTATTTTTTCGGGGCTTCTGTTTGGACTGGAAATGTGTATAAAAACGAGAATCGATTTGGCCATTTGCAAGTACCTGAAAGTCGCGGGCTGTTAACGTTTGGAAAATTGCTCAGTGGGAAAAAGTTGGAGGAAAATTTTTCTCCCTTTTTTCATTAATTCTCTTTTCTTTTTTTCAAAAAGAAAAAATTTTTCCTTCAAAATGTAAAAGTTTTGAAATTTGCATAGAGTTGCGTGTTTAGTATTCGGAAATCGTTCCGCGCAGCTAAATAGATTCTTCACTATTACGGCACACGGAATTATCGCTGAATAAAATAGAAAAACGGGGGCATATAGATTGGAATTAAAAAGGTGACGTAAAATTATTTACTCATTTAGAGTCACGTAAATTGTAAATAATAAAAAAAACTATAAACATGGTATTAAAAGTTGTTTCCCCGTTGAAAATTATTTCTATCAACCGAATTTATTGCATCTAATTTACTCAGTGAGAGTAAACACACATCAAATTATATTTACATTTAACATGTCGTGTTTCGCTCGATCAAAACTTAAAAAAAAAATTTTCTCAGAAATAAAAAACTCTTAAGTTTTGAGAATAAGAAATTTCACGTCACCTTTAACATATCTGATCAATCCTTTTAGCACAAAATGCCAGGCTAATTACATGGCATAGTTTTTCAACGCTTTTAACAGCCGACTCATTTACGTCCATTACACAATTGTCCATAGGTTTTTTTGAGTATTCACTCAGGCCCAATTTGAATACAAATTACAGTGTCCGGTGGGACAGATGATATGAAAAAAGAATTAGTCACTGGGCGTGACGGGGAGGAGGCGACGCGTGCGTCCATTTCGTTGCCAACCGCGACAGCCGACTCGCGTCTGCCTTGCAATTTTGCGTCCCCGTCGGCATTTGTCCGTCCCCCGCCATTAGATGAATTTTTTTTTTTTAGAGCAATCTCTCTCTTTCACTCTGGCCATTTGTTTTTATTTTCAAGTAGAGGACGTTTCTTTATCCCTCTCTGGACGTGAGTTGCGTGCACAAGTACGCATAGCCCCGGGGAGATCCCCTCGAGGCCAATTGGTAAACGGCTTCTGGTCAAAATGGCCGCCCGCTGCGTGTTTTGATGTCATTTTGATTTGAGTTGCCAGCTGGCGCCAATTAATCGCCTCTGAGTCGGATATTTAAACGGGTGGATGGGAAACGTTTTTATAATGATCACTTGTCGCTTTAATACACCATTGACGAGGTGTATTGTACACGATATACTCAATCAAAAAAAGTTTGTTAATAAAGCAAATTTAAAAACCGAAAAAAATTTTTAAAATACCAAAACAAGTCAATTTTTCCAAACATTTTGGATAATGGTGAAGCGATAAGGTGAACAGTATTACAGTGTGTAAATCCTATAGAAATTTTTTTTAACTTTTTGAAAATGTCTGACCGTTGAAATTATCACTTTATAAGCAATTAATATGAAATCACATTTCGAAATAATTTAACGAGCATCGCTGTCAATACTTGTTTTGTAAGCCACAATCTTAGAAATTCATATAGTTGAAGTGTCACAGTTTGAATTTTTCAAATATGAGACATCTAACTTGAATTTAATTTAGTTACTGATTAGATCTTTTCGTACGCAGTGAAATTTTTTAATCGGTAACTTGGATCGTAACTTGCATTCATCCAATAGAAAAGTTAGATCGAGCTTACTGTCCTTCATTTTATTTACACAGACTGCTCATGCGCACATTTTGTTATACTATTCACTGCGACAAAAGCAGAAAATTTTCTCAACAAGCGTAAGAGCAAACGTCCCACTCCACAAATATAAAAAGCTGAATGTAAAAGGAAAACGAGTAACTAAAGAAATTAACAAAATTTGACTTGGGTTTTAAGTAAAATACGGAAAATTTATGTTTGAATAACCAACTAAGGTAAAATTTTCTTATTATCACTTAGATGCTGGCCCAGGATCAGATTTGGGTGAAGACATGGACGAAGTGGAATTAAAAGCAGCGGAAGCGGGTTTGGTGTGCGGGGGAGGTGCAGCGACGCCACCTTCCGCGGGCACCACACCAAGCAGCACACCTGGAGGAGACGCGAGCGAACACACAAACGGAAGTGAAAAAGATCTGAGCGGAAGGGACAGCGGAGGAAGCGTTGACGGGGACAGGGAGAACAGGGACCACGAGAACACGGCACCGAATGACGAGAACAACATGGGAACCAAGAGACGCGGACCGCGCACCACCATCAAGGCGAAGCAATTGGAAACGCTTAAGGCGGCGTTCGCGGCCACGCCCAAACCGACGAGGCATATCAGGGAACAGTTGGCTCAAGAAACGGGACTTAATATGAGGGTCATTCAGGTAATCAAAAGAACCCGAGTGGAACGCGCGCGTCCGCTAATTTGTAGCTGTTTTGTTTGTTTTTCAATCGCATTCGGTCGAGTGTTGTCCGCGGCTTACAAATTGATGTCTCTCTGCGTTTCCCCCCCTCGATATCTTTCTCCCCCTCTACCCCCGTCTCCCTCGTTCATCGCGTTTCCCAGCGTTGCGCAGTTTCCCCTGTACGTCTCTCGTTCCTTGAGGGTTTTGTTTTGGGAAAACGCGGTCCAATCTGATTGACTGACGATGTTAGCGTCTCAGATTGAGTTTGCAACAACAAAACTGCAACGCTCGAGCGACGAATGCTCTCTTCTCTCTCTCTCTGCTAGATAAGAACCGACAGCGCACGCGTCGACTCCCTTTTGTCGTTTGGTGGCGCGTCCATTGTTGCGTCTGCTTTTCCCACGAGCAACTTGGCAGGTTTTCAGTTTTATCTGGAGGTGTAAGACCCCTTCCCCTCCTCTCCTCCTCTCTCCCCCATCTTTTCTTCTACCACCCACACACGCGCCTCGTATGGAGAATAATTAGCGGGTCTTATCTGTTTTGTAACTGTAAAGGGTAATTTCGGATGGACGCATCTTTTTTTTTTTTCTTTCCTTGTTTTATTTTTACTTTTTTTTTTACAAATTATTGTTGGTGGAGGTGGTGGGGGTAGAGGTGAAGTGGCGTTTTGCACGAGTCCCCTCTTCATGTCCAACATGCTGTTAGCAACCGTAAATGTCGTTTGTGTCGTGACGTATGGGACGCGTGCGACGCGGGAGAGGTGGGAACTGGATGGGGGGATTCTCTGATGAATGAACGCAAGAAACAGGAGAGGTGGAGTCAGCTAGAAAGAGTAGGGGGATTCGACCCGTTTGCTGCAGTATCCTGTCACAATGTTATGGAGGAGTGTTTATCACCTGGTTTTTGAAGGTGAAACTGATGGGGTCATCTGTTAGGGTCTGCGTTTTTTTAAAAAAAAAATAAGATTCTTTGTAGTTTTTCAGTTTAAATGGCTGGGGGTTTATAGTATTTAAATTATTTCACTTTTATATTTTGATTGGTTTAACACTGGTCCATTTAAGTCTAATAAACTTTTTGTTAATTTAGTTAGAT
>JAQGAS010001038.1:0-27188 GCA_034686365.1 Pachymerium ferrugineum | reverse complement strand
AATTGATGTGTTTAATTGATGTGTTTAATTGATGTGTTTAATTGATGTGTTTAATTGATGTGTTTAATTGATGTGTTTAATTGATGTGTTACTTAAAAAGTATGGTGGAACCTGTATTTCTAGACATTAAGTATCTTGTTAATGAAATGACTGCGATGAATATGATGAGGTATCTGGATTAATAGTTAATCAATATAGAACGACTAAATTTACTATTTGGACTTTGAATTGAATACAGCTTTCTGCTTGATTAGCTTAAATACAGTCATGACTGATCTGTTTGAATTATGATCATACTGATCATTTCATAAAATAGAGCACTAGTTAAAGATGGCTAACTCAAATGACAAAAATCAAAGGTTTAATGACTAGTGTAACATCAAAGGTTTAATGACTATTGCTACTAAAAAAATCATTCTAATTTACATTTTTTTTTTTAATATAGAATCTAAAAAGGAGTGCAAAACCATTAGTACGAGAAGTGAAGAAACCTAAAAAACTTTTTCGTAAACCTAATGTGGACTTTGAGGAAATGTCGGATGAAGAAAATGTTGACAAACAGAAAACTTCTGTAAGTAATTTTAAATTATAGAATTAGTGTTTTTTTTAAAAAAAAAAAGAAAGAAAATATATATTAAGATTCGGGTGTTTGACTCGATTTGTATAGAATAGAAATTTCGCGTTTGTAAAATATATATTAACATAATTTTATATTTTTGATTGGTACAAACAGATACCCAATAATAAAGATAAGACCGTTAATCGTCAAAACCTGCAGCAGCAACAAGAAAAAAAGGAAAATGAAGAAGAAAAAAAGGAAAATGAAAAAGAAAAGGACAATGAAGAAAAAGAAGAAAAGGACAATGAAGAAAAAGAAGAAAAGAACAATGAAGAAGAAGAAAGGGACAATGAAGATTGTGGTGAAGAAGAAAAGGACGATGACAAAGTTCCATTTTGTGAAATGTGTGAAATGTATAAAGCAGAAATCATTGATCTACGAGAAACGATTGATGGACTTGTGCAGAAAGTAAGTGTGAAAAATATATTCATCTTAACGTATCATTATTATCTCATTGTAATTAACATGAGATATAAGGATTACATACAGTCTCTTTTGATAATCTATGTTAATTTTCTTATTTTTCCTTCTTTTTTTTTTCTGATTTATTTCCTTCTTTTTTTCTGATTCTTTTCTTTCTTTTTTTCTGATTCATTTCCTTCTTTTTTTCTGATTTGTTCTTTTGTTTTTTTTTGTTTTGAAACTGAACATTATATTTTTTTTCTTTCTTTCTTTAAGGATGATATTGTAAAGATTGGTAATCATTTTCAAATTTCAAAAGGAGAATTACAAACTTGTAAACGTTTGAATAATGAACCGAGACTGTTTGGTCGAAATTTTTTAAGATTACTATTTAATGAGGAAACGTTTCAAAAATTTGCCACTGATATCAAAATTGCCAGCAAGCAAAAAGAATGCGATGAATCTCAAGCAGTGAGCGTAGAAATGTTTTTTAATATTGTCGGTAAGTACGAACTTGTATAATTTATTATATAATCTTGATGATATTTTAGTATTTTTATTAAGACTGATTCTCGTGTAAAAAAAAAAAAAAAAAAAAATTTTTCCTCTTAACATATTTCTTTTTTTTTTTAAACAGATTTTATTGTCGATTTATTCGATAAATCTGCTACAAAGAATCAAATCAAACAATCAATGAAGTCCTTCATTATAAAACAAGCTTAAAAAATTTAATTTTATTTCATTTTTATGGATGGATAAAAAATCTGCCACAAAAGAATCGAGTCAAGCAATCAATAAAGTCCTTCATTATAAAACAAGCTTAAAAAATTTAATTTTATTTCATTTTTATGGATGGATAAAAAATCTGCCACAAAAGAATCGAGTCAAGCAATCAATAAAGTCCTTCATTATAAAACAAGCTTAAAAAATTTAATTTTATTTCATTTTTATGGATGGATAAAAAATCTGTCACAAAAGAATCGAGTCAAGCAATCAATAAAGTCCTTCATTATAAAACAAGCTTAAAAAAATTTAATTTAATTCCATTTTATGTTTAAATCTGCCACAAAAGAATCGAGTCAAGCAATCGTCATTATAAAACAAGCTTAAAAAAAAATTAATTCCATTTTTATATGAGGAAAAAAAAAAGAGAGAGATTGTATTAACGTATCTAAATTTCACAAACATTCTTAAAATTTTTTATGTGATTATATAAACTTTTTACACACGAATTACATTTTTTTTTTTTTTTTAATTACGCGATATAAAAATTTGAAATAATGTGAATAAATTTGTTTCTTAACGTTATTTTAATTGTCCATTATCCATGTCTTTATATAAAATTTATTATTTTGACTTGGAGCGACTTCTACTTTTACTTCTGCTTTTACTTCTACTGCGTGAACGTGAACGAGATTTTGCTCGTGTTAAAGATTTCCTGAGCTTTGCTATACGAGATTTGGATCTTGATCTACTACGCCTTCGACCACGCCTTTTTCCTCGCACTACTATTGTTACAGGTTTTATGCAACCAGGTTTTTTTTGCTTTTTTTGTTTGCGTTTACAGTGAGCACAAGTAACGCATGTACATACTTCGGGCATGGTTTATTTGTTTTTTTTTTATTTTACGAGTAAATTGCCAAGTGTAATCGGATATTTTCTTTTCAAAGTATTGAAAAAAAAATTTTTTTTTTTTAAAGAAGTGAATTTTTTTTTAAAAAGAAGTGGATCTTTTTTTTTTTTTTAAAATAAAAATATTTTTTATGTAAAATTTGCAATTTTTTTTTTGCTCGTTTGTTTTTTGTTTTTTTTTTTTTTTAAAAAGTTGGATTGACGTTTTCAGCAGAATGAAAAATAATTTATAAAAAAAAAGAAAAAAATATTTACTCTGTGATAAGTTTTTGTGTATATATATGTTTGTCGATATTGTTATCAGGGTTTTATTTACAAAAAAAAAAAAAAGAAAAGGGATTGATAAAAAGCGAATGAATGTCTTAATCTTTTTATATTTTATATATCATCGATACGTTGTAAAAAGTTAAGTATCTTTTTTTTTTTTTTCGTTTTTGTAAAATAATGGAATTCACGAGTCTCGTACAAGATTGGAAAGTTTTTATTGAAATATATACAGATTACTGTTTAAAATTAAATCGAATAGTATTTAACAAGTTAAATACTGTATACGAAATTGTAAAAAAATTAGATAATTTAAGTAATGATGAAACTGTTGTATTATGTGTAAGAGAGTATGGACAATGGAGACATAATTTTAATGAAAACAAGAAATGTAATTTTATTACTATAACGAGATGTCCCGTTTGGAGTACGGCTGGAAATAGTGTATTTTCTGGTGTAAATCGTCCATTGAAACTCTTTAAAAAAAGTTTTAACCAAGTGAAAAGTTTAATCGAATATAAATTTAAAGTCAAGTAAATAAGGTGTATGGTATATAAATCAAGTTAGAGAAAATGTGTTAGAAAAAAAAAAGAGAGTGACAAAAAAGAGAAGAAAATGTTTTTTTTTTTAGGAAAGAAAAAAAGTATTTTTTATCATGTGACCAATGACGACACTTTGGTCTATAGTTTCAAAAAAATTATAATATTTAGTAGCGGTAGTTGGCAAATGTTGCATGTGTGTTGCTAACATGGTTTTAAAACTATCATTTTGGGATTTGTGAATTGACGTAATTATAGATTTCCTAATTATGGTGCTAGATATGCGATCGTTTATACAAGCTAATTTCCACACTCGTTTAAGACTTTTGTCAATGTTGTTACTGGTAAGACAAGATGCATCGGTATAATTCAAAAAAAATGAACAAGTGTCTTTTTCGTGAATGTTGTAATTGTAAGAAGGTATATTTTTTCTGAAATGATTGTAATAAATTATCATATAATTGTATAAAGTATTATCTAAATAAATGTTTGCTGGTCCATGAAATTCTGTTGTTTTGTGTTTATTAACGGTGATTATATAATCATCATAAAATTTACAATCATTTACTTCCGCAGCAGCATGATGATTATGATTGTGACTTTTTTCATCATTATTGTAAACTTTAACGGATGTAGCAGCTTTAAATTCGGACAAATTTAGATTTACTAAAACTCCCGGCCTGTGACAATTACGAAGTTGGATTTCAAGCAGTAAAAAGTCTCGTACGTTGGTATAAAGCTGTCGAAAATTGGCTTTTTGTAATTTTGGTGTTGCGACTAAAATTTTAGGAATTTTATTTAACTGTTGTTTTTGTGGTTGGTTAATAGTAGTAGTTTGAGGTGATAATGTTGTAAAATCGTCGAGGCTATTTAAAGCATCTATTACTTTACGTGTAAAATCACTGTTTCGATAAGTGTTTACGCTGTCTTTCGTTACCATATACTTTGCGTCTTCTATCATTTTTTCGCTTCTACGAATTCCAATAGCTCTTTTTAAAGACTTGCACCAAATTTTACATTTTTGTAAAAGAAAATCCAGTTCGGAGTTAACGAGTCTGCCGTAAGACTTTTTAAAGAAACTATCTTTGAGATAATTCAAAAAATTCATCAAAGAAAATAATCTCGTACGTTTAGTAGAAGCTGAAAGCTCACGATAGCATCCACCACTGTTGCGAATGACATTAGATGGTTTTAGTAAACACGTGTCTAATTGTATGGAAGGTGAAGAAAATCGTTGTTGTAATATGGGCAGCATAGACATGGTGGTTGATGTGGACGAGAAAGAGGAGGAGGAGGAGGAGGAGGACATTAAACACCAATTTTCTTTAATGATTTCGGGTGTTAAATAAGATAATGGAAAAGATGTCGCTCCATATTTTTTAGACATTTCATCGTTATTTAATCTAATTATTTTTAAAAAATTTTTTATTCTAGACACGCATTCTACGGCAACGTGATGTAACTTTGCACCACCGTCTGGAGAAGTCAACCAATCATAAAATCCGGGTAAATATTCTATCAGATTAATATCTAACATGATTTTATCTACATTTGGTCGTTGTTTGCTTGCCGTAATATTATTATTAGCGATGATGATGGAATAATCTTCAAAATCATCATCATCTACACTCGTACTCGAATGATTAGTTTCGCTCTTTACCTCTTCTTCTTCTTCTTCTTCTTCTTCTTCCTGCTGTCTTTCGGTATTCAGTTTATTATTCAAAAGAGATCGTTTTGGATGTGATGATGACGGCAATGTTGATAGTGATGATGTTGATGATATTATTATTTTAGCTTTCCTTAGTTTTGATAAATGATCTTTACACCCGGGTTTGTGGTGATGTTTTCTAATCATATGTCTATCTAACCTTTTATAAAATTTTCCCCCGCAGTATTTGTAAGGACATTGTTTGACATTTTGCTTATTAGACAAATTATATACACCATTTCTAGAATTTTTTGATTTCAAATTTTGAATTTTTTGTTTCGAAAGAGAATGAATTTGATTCAAATGCCTATTCAAATTTATTATCAAATTGTTACACAATGGACATTTCACTTTATTTCTTTTCATTCTATAGTCTTTTTATTTCTTTTCTTTTTTTTTTTTGATTTTATTTTTAAAAAGAAAAAAATGTTGTGCTTTGAATAAATTAGTAGTTAAATCTCTCTATATCTTAATCTTCATTAAATCTCTCTACATCTTTCTTCGATCTCTAATTATCTTTTTTTATTATCACCTACCATACTATACCATTTATAAACCTAATAAAATATTAAAACGATGAAAAAAGTGATCATCATTTGAAAAGATTTTTTATCAATATTAAACATTTTTAAAGACGCAACAAAAAAAAAAGTAAATTATATATAAAAAAAAAAAAAAAATTATCAATTGAAACTTTTTTGAAATTCTAATTTTTTTTTTTATTAACATCACCAAACTTTTTTAAAAAAAAAAGAAAAGAAAAGAAATTTCTCATACATTGTGTGTTATAACTAAAATAAAAGCGTGTGCTGCTTCTTTTTCTGTTTTTTTTTTCCTTAAAAACCACGTAAAATGAATGCTAGTATTAGTGAATTAGAAACTCGGAACATAAACGAGTCTTCTAAGATAACGTATATAAAATATTTAAAAAAATTTTTTTCAAATATTTCAGATCCCGAAACGATAACTTTAGAAAAAGTTAAAGATTACATCGATACTCATTACAAAAACAAATGTAAAAATACTTATCGATTAGTGACGATCATTTTGAATACTTATGTATTAAAACCGAGAAATTTAGAATTGCTCAAAGTGCCTTACAAAGACAAAAGTCGCCGTACAAAAATAAATAATTATTCTTCCGAAGACGTTAGCAAAATGTTACACGAGGCAATGTACGGATATAGTGACGATGTGGGTATGTATCACTGCATTTCTTTTGCTGTAAAAACAGGTTTGAGAATCCACGAAATAATTGATTTAAAGGTAAAGGACTTTTTGGAAGGTTGCGAAAAGAATCCAATAGAAATGTTAGTTAGAAGAGGAAAAGGAAACAAAATGAGAATAGTAGTTGTATCCAATAGTGACAAAGATTACTTTTTAAATGAAATGAGACCTTACGTTTTATCTTTGAATACTGAAAATGTATTTCCAACTAGTTACGCAAATTGGTTAAGACGTCTTAAAAAAATTCAAAAAAATGTGGGACTTTTACAAAAGAAAAAAGCTTTTCACGGAATGAGAAGCTTATTTTGTACTACTAAATATGAAGCTATGATAAATAATAATAACAGTGCATTTACATATTACGTATTGGCACAACAGTTAGGTCATTCCAATGCTTCCTCAGTTAGGAATTATATTCGCCCAACCATAGACCAAGTTAGAAATTTTGCTAGAAATTCATAAGTTATAACGTCGCTATTCTAAATTTTTATTTTATTTTTTTATTTTTTTAGTTCGTGAGATTGCCTTTTTTTTTTTTTTTTCAGTCAGTCTATAGGAGGTGGTATAATAAATATAAAATGTGGTTTTTTTTTGTGTCTACTCCAAAAAATTTTATATTTTTCATAATTAAAAAAAAAGGTAGAACGAGAAAAAAAAAATGCCGTGTATAATGCAAAGAAATGTTTCAAATAAAATATTTTTAAAAGAAAAAAAATTTTTTTTTTTTTTTTGCTAGATTTGCTCAAATAATTACGTCCATCCGTTTTACTATATCTTAATTTCATGTAAAAAAAAAATGTCATCTATAAAAAAAAACTTTGTTTGACTAGTATATAAAATTTGTTTGACTAGTATATAAAGTATATAATAATCGTTTTACAAAATAGACTGATTCAAACAAAACTATTCTTTTTTTTTTTGACGAATATAAATTGTAAAAAAAATGACATCTGTTACAAATCATCACGATCATAAAACAGAGGATCATAAAGACGAAGCCAGTCACGAAATTACTAATGATGATGATGATGAAGATGACAGTAACGAGAACAGCAATTCTTCGAATACAGACTCTGCTACTATTGACGATGATGATGATTCATTTCTAGAAAATGTTTTTAAACTTTTTCAAAATAAATATCAGCAAAGAAGAGAGATTTTAACAGCAGAACAGCGTGCTATTATAGATATTTTTGTTCCTAATTTACCTAAAGAAAAATGGATTGTAATCAAAGCTAGGCCAGGTTGTGGGAAATCGTTTCTAATAGAACAGTTGCGAGAGAGACTAATAGAATCACACGAGAACATTAAAGTCAATCTTCTCGCACCGACTAATTTAGCAGCCAATAATATCAACGGTATAACCATACATCAATTTATCGGTGGTGGAAAACATTTAGTTTTTTTTGTTAAATATTTAGAATGTATGCCAGAATTTAAAAAGTTGTGGTTTCAATCAAACATAAAATGTGTTCTTAAAAAAATTTTAGTTCACGTAGAAAAATCAAATTTAAAAACAATATTCATTAAAAATAAGCGCAAAAAAAGTAAAACTAAATCGAAAGATAACAACAGTCTTTTCGAAGATAGTAATGATTGCCACCATGATGATGATAAATATGAGCTTAGCTTTGGTACTAATACTACCCAAAAAATGATCGTAATAATGGATGAAACTAGCATGGTTTCATTGCCTCTATTTTTTACTCTCATGACTTATCTACGTAGTTACAAAAATGTATGGTATATTCTATTTGGTGATGAAAATCAGTTACAACCAATCAGTACAGTACGAGGAACACTTTTTCAATACTGTAATAACATATTACCTTCTGATCGAGTAATTCAATTCGAGCTTTTTCAAAACATGAGGCAACGAAAAAAATCTAGATTTTGATTTATTCATAAGACATTGGTTCGGAAAAGTAAATGACGTTAGATTACCCGTAATAGAAAATTTGACTTTTGGTGGTACGGAAGATGAATTTGGTAAATTAGATTATCCAAAGTTAGTACTTTGTGGAACAAAGAAAGCAGTTGAGTTCATCAATTTAGTATCAATAGCAAAAATTTCGGGAGATTTACACACTTTTTACGCGACTGTAGAAATTAAAAGTGAAAAAAATTTTTTACATGACACGGTGACTCGAGAAGACATGTTCAAATCAACTATGCTATCAGAAAAGTTGGAATTGAAAGAAAATTGTCAAGTTGTGTGCGTGCGCAGTAATAAAACAAATAATATTTTTACAAACGAAATTTACACCGTAGTTGAAATACGACACTTTGTAACATCATCTAACTCTGACGAAAAAACAATTTATTTAAAAAAGCAATCTGGTACAATCATTCAACTTGAACAGTATACGGATGAAATATTTGAATATTTACCGAATGGACAAATAAATTTATTAGGTATCGTAACTCAATATCCTGTACAACTTTATTACGCAGCAACGATACATCGAATTCAAGGATCAACATTAAGTATTCCAACGTTAATAAAATTTAATACATTTTGGGACAAGAAAAAAGAAAATATTTTAGCTTATGTTGCAGTCAGCAGATTAGTAGAACCAGAGTATTTATATTACGATCAAAATCCTTTATTGGTCGTTCCTCATCTAGCCTCTAATATCTGTAACTAGGATAGTAATATATTATAATTTGAGTCATAAAAAAAAAAAAAAAAATCTCCTCTACCCCATCACAACTCGACACATCTCACATCTACTCCATCACAACTCGACACATTTCACATCTAACCCATCACAACTCGACACATCTCACATCTAACCCATCACAACTCGACACATTTCACATCTAACCCATCACAACTCGACACATTTCACATCTACCCCATCACAACTCGACACATTTCACATCTACCACATCACCACTCGACACAACTCACATCTACCCCATCACCACTCGACACAACTCACATCTACCCCATCACCACTCGACACATTTCACATCTACCCCATCACAACTCGACACATTTCACATCTACCACATCACAACTTGACACATTTCACATCTACCCCATCACCACTCGACACATTTCACATCTACCCCATCACCACTCGACACATTTCACATCTACATACCATCACCACTCGACACATCTCACATCTACATACCATCACCACTCGACACATTTCACATCTTCACCATCACAACTCGACACATTTCATCTATCCGTAAGAATTCCTTTTGTTGACCGTTTCATCGTTGAAATTAATTTTGTTAGTATAATAAAATAACAGAAATGGATACAACCAACATTCTTTGTAAATATTGTAAAACGAAATTTTTGAAAAGTTGAAGATTATGTGATCATAAAACAAATACACGTAGTTAAAATTGCCAAGATTTCCCATTTCAAAATTATTACTTTTAAAAAATAATTTAAAGTCCAAAATTTTACACGAGCTTTTGTTGTCGTATTTTGTAGTATGAAAAATCTTGCGGTGATGGTAATCGTATCTTTCTAAACTTTCTATCTGTTCATCACTTCTCCAAGAGTTTAAAAATTCTAATGGATCTGATAAAATGATTTCTGCTTTAGTCTTGAACCATAATGGATTTTCAAATGCGTAATATTGACTATCTAATTCAAAACCATACGCCATGTGTGTAGATTCAACGTGTTTTAACGTTACCAATCTCGTTCGATTATTCAAAGGTTCGAATAAAGGAAGTGCATTGTACTTTAATATACACTTTTTATGTAAAGCACTAGGAGAAGCGTACAACTGAACGTATTCGTGTAATTCTCTATGAAAAATGTCGTAATATAACCACTTGTTGTCTCTGTGCTCTTTTACGGAAAAAATGTATAACTTTTCATCGTTATTATTTACTCTTAAAAATATTACAATTCCGCAATAAGATATTTTATCATCATCATCATTATTTTTATAATAATAGTTTAACAAATCACCGAAACAGAAAATTTCTTCGTTACGTTTATTCACATTATTACTAAAATCAAATTTTACATTGCTTAAATTTCTCGTAAAATTAACCGTGTTTAACATAAATTCCATAGTTTTCTTTTTTTTTTTTGTTGTTGTTGTTGTTTCTGTTGTTGTTGTTGTTGTTGTTGTTGTTGTTTCGAGCAAATCTTTTTTTTTTTTTTGCTTTTCCTTTTTTTTTTTATTTCGTTTTTTTTTTTGGATTAGTAGAAATTCATTTTTTGGATTAGAAATTCATTTTTTAGTTTTTTAAATTTTTGAATTTTGGAAAATTTTATATATTTTTTGTTTTTTTTTTCAAAAAGTATAAGTTTCAATGTTTTACACACACACACACACACACATATACTAAATATTTTTCTCTCTAAATGTATATATGATATTATTTTATTTTTTTTTTAATGCTATAAGTTTAACTATATCATAATATGTTGTAGTACAAAAAATCTCATTTTAAAATTTTATCTCATACTTTATATATAACGTGTATTAGTGGTAAAAATTAGTACCGCATTAACCTTATTAAAACTGAAACTTTAAATATTTTGAAAAAAAAAAATTAGAGATAAAAAAAAATATGCTTTTTTATCATTATTAAAAAAAAAGAGAGGACACTTTGCCTGTTAGTTGATGTATATATCATAGAAAAAGTTTCGTCTTACTAAAAAAAAAAAGAAAAAAAAAAGAAAAGAGAAACCCGTTAAGATTAAAAAAAAAAAAAAGTATGATTCAGACTGAAGAAGTTAAATTTTACGATTGTACCCTGCGTGAAGATTCGTTTAATTTTTCTGAAAATACTTATGTTCCTTTTAATCCTGATACTTTACCTAGATTAAACAGTAATCATGAAAGTTTTTATAATTTTTCGTTTCATTATTTAGGTATTCAAGATAATTTTCATTACATGACAAATAACGATACTGTATTTTTACAAAAATATAGCGAAATGATTTATGATTCATCTTTACCATCTACTTCTGTCGTAGTCAGTTTGCTTTACTCAAATTTTCAACAAGTAGTTTTAGATTTTGATTTTAAAGAAGTTAAATCTGATGAAATTCATGTTAAAATGGAACAACAAATCGTAACTGAACTAGTTAATATTTTTAAAGATGTTCAGAATTTTTCCATTTATTGTTTATGTAAAGACAAAGCTAAAAATAAAAAAACTGGATTACACATTCACATACCAGATTTTTACGTTCACAGGCAAGATTACATGGCATTATTAGAATATTTGAGCAGAAAACTCGCAATGATTCACGTCAAAGCTGGAATACATATTGGTGGTAATGGAACTAACGAAACGGATAAACGACAACAAGAGTGGGTGTTGGATAAAAAAATAAAAAATTGGAGTTTGCCATTCTCTTCAAAAACGGGAAATATAAACGATGTATATTTCCCCTACCGAGTTTACGTGTTTAATTGCAACAAAGACAATAAAAATATTGGAACGGATATTAACGTTGTAGTTGATTTTACCAAAAATACGTATTTAACAACATTTATGAAGATTGTTACTCGTGACATTTCTACTCAACAACAAGTGTGGACATTTCTTACGAGTGAAAATAAAGATTATGAGAAAATAAATCTGGATGTCTCTTACGTGCCAATATTACGAAGCAAGTTTCCACGTAAATCTGTTGGAAAATTTTGCAATCATCTCTTACCATTTCATCATCATTTTACTAGTCAGCTAGAAAATATGGGAAAAAATGATGAAGAAATAGAAATGATAAATTCTGATATACTGCCATTGTCATCAACGCCAACGAGTAATGAATCATTTGCTGCCAGTACTACTAATGAGATTGATAATCGAAAAGAAAATGATTTTGAAAATAGATTTAATATCAGTAATGTAGAAATGTCAAATTTTAGTACGACTGATGAAAGCGACTGTCACAGTGAGGCAAGTGAGAAGGAAGAAGATTATGTAGAAATACTAAAAGAAAAAGAAAAGGATAAAATAGTAGAAAGAGGTGAGGAAGAAAGAGTCGAAAATGAAAAAATGGACATTGCTGGCAATAAAGCGAAAGAAATGGATATTGGTATTAAAAATAATAAAGTGAAAAAAGTGGAAAGCAGAAGCAACATCTCAGAATATTCATCACACATTCACACAAATGATGATGATCAATTTTCGCGCAAATATAATAACTATTATTATCCTTTAGATTATGAAATTATAAAATTTAAAAATGAAAACCAATGTTTACCATCAGAATTGTTTCGTGATTATCCTTGGATTAAACATAATATTTATTTTTCTGACAACAAGAACGTAATAATCAAAAAGTTTGAAAAACTTTTATACCCGGCCAATTTATCTATTTTGAGATATTACGGGAATCTGGAACCGACAAACATGTATAAAATATTTTACGCTTTAACGTCGTATTTTTCAGAAGATCAAGATCAAGTCAGATCCATCGTTTCCGTATTAGGAATGGAAAATGAATTTGATTTATTTTTTGAAGAAAATACTGCGTTTAACCTTATTCCACCTTGCTTGTCAGCATTATCAACGTTATTAATTGATATTTTTAATGTAGATGTTGTTAACAAAGATGACGGTATTGCTGCCGAAAGCGAAATGCAAGAAGAAGAAGAAGAGGAAGAAGAAAAAGGAAACGCTCGTCGTAAAAAATTGCAAAGAAGGGTGTCCGTAAACAGTGTAGGAAATGTCAGTGAAATTAGTAGTATTGTCAGTAGCATTAATGGTGATGGTTTTCAATTAGCGAATCGCAAAATCAACACCAGTCAAAAAATTCATAATGGAAATATTCGTTTGAATCCTTTCGTTGTTGATTTGTTGTTAGAAAAAAAAATTGAAATAGTAGATGATTTGATTCCTTACATTACTCCAATCGTACTAAACAGTCACAATTGTTTGTATTATTTAGACAACAAATGGGTTTTTACGCAAAGCAAACAGATGAACCAATTTTCTCATTTGTACAGCGTAAGATTTTGTTTAGTAGCGAATATTTTAATACAATTGAAAAGGAAAGAAGAAGAGGAAAAGGAAGCAGCCGAAAACGAACGTAGAAGGAGCTTGTTAAGGGGAAATGATGCTACTACATCGTCTAAACAGAAACCGAAAGCCGAAAGAAAGAAGAAAAAGAAGGAGACTAAATCTAAAAAAAATTGTAATCCTATCGCAGATGTTCAAAGATTCGTCAGTCTTTCTAAAATATTTTGGCACGATTTCCAACCTCTAAATTTACCAAATTACATGTTTCCTTTTAATGACGCGTGGGTTATGGATTACAAGACTAAAAAAATTATTTCAGTCTTGCCTCTTTTTTGCGTCAGAACAAAATCCAATTTGCAGTACTCAATAATAAAAATGTACCTCGATCAGAAATATAATGTAGAAGATGTTTATTTTAATAATAATGGTAGAGTAAGAGAGAAAAGTGAATGGGCGAATGCGGTTGACTTTATATCAAAGTTTACCAAACAAAATGATGAATACAGTGACTTTTTGATAGACTTGTTGTGTAGTATTATACGTGGGAACAAAAGTAAATGTATAATTTATCTACATGGTTCCAGTTCGAATAATGGAAAAACTACCTTAATTTCAATATTACGCAAGGTATTTGGTACAATGTTATGTTTCATGTCTCACCGAACTCTTCAGAAGGGTTTGGCAGAAACAAACAATGACCTGGTAACAGCTGCAAAATGTAAAGTCGTTGTCGTCGACGAGATTTCTTCCGACACCATGTTGAATAGCATAGCCATTAAAATTTTGACGGGATATTCATCCGCATTTGTTAGAGGAGTCTATGAATCGGGTGAAACTTTAGATTTCAAGGGAGTTTTACTTTTGGCAGGTAACGGGTTGCCAAATATACAATATTCCGAAGCAATCACTAAACGTCTTATACTATTTCCTTGTAATTCGCGGTTTGTAAAACATTCTCAAGAAGTGAACGAAAGCAAACATGTTTACTTAGCTCAGGATTTTTCAGAAGATGATTATCTTAGAGTAGGAATCGAACTTTTTTCTTTATGTAATACTCGAATTTTACACACCAACAATGATGCCGAACTTTTCATTCCATCCAGTATTACGAAATTTAAAAATGACGTCATCTTTTCAAGCAGCGGTATACTATTAAAATTAACGAAAATGAATCTGGACCAAACTAACGATGAAAAAGATTTTGTCTCTTACGAAGAAATTCGCCAACTCTTGTCTGCATATGACGAAGCCAATAAAACACGGTCAGATTGTGCTGAATTTTTGAGTTCACTTAAAGCGCTATTTCCGTTTAATGACGATGAAGAAAAAATTTACACACTGTTGCTGGTCAGTCAAAATCTTGTTGGATGATTAGAGACAAAATGGAGACTCACGAACTCTAGATCTGTTTTAAAAAGTTTTTTTTTTGTCAGTGTATTTAATTTTTAATTAGTTTTTGGTAACAGAATAAACAGACAATTTTTTTTTTCGCTAGTACGTTTTGTAGTATAGTAGTAGAAAACTCTCGAGTAAAAAAAAAAAAAAAAAATAAAAATACAATTGTTTTATTATTATTATGACTCGCATTTATTTTTCGATTCTATTTCATTAGATACATAGTCACAAATTGAATGCATCGTATAGTTTGACAAGTGATTGGAATTTGTTGGATCGTTTAAAATGTGATCATATTTCTTAGCAACCAGTTTAGCTCTCTTACCAGTCGTGTATATTCCATCGTCGTAATGAACAGTCAGATCTTTACTGCAGAATCCGAGTTTAAACAAATTGTAACCTTCTATAGATATTCCAAAATTTGAATCTATTAACGAATCACGAGATGATTGACAGTGCAGCACAAAATCAGATATGTTCAAACCCATCATAAAATTTCCATCTATCGATAATTCGTTCGAAAAAGGAGTTTTACAATAAGATAATCTTCTAATTCCTAATTTTTTAACCATTTGATAAATGTGTAAACTATGGAACGACGTATTTTCGACCGTAAACCATGAAAATGGGAAATTTCTTTTTCGTAATTGATCGTCAAATTCGATCACGTTATCTGGAAATTCTCGGTTCATTTCTAACAAGTTGTTTACGGAAATTCCAGCTCCTATTTGCTTCCACATTCGGTTACAAAGAGATGTTTCAAATTCGTGAAAAAGATCGAAAGTTTTTTTTGAACCATTGACACAGTAAAAATCATAAAACAATCTTTCTATGTTTTGCACATTTTCGTCTATTATGCCTTTACACGTTGCTACTGTATCTTGACCGAATGATAGCTTTAATTTTTGTAAAGAAGCCATGTTGTATTCGGGATCTAGTAACGACTTACATTCCGCTATAACTCTCGGATCGTTTAAACCAATTACTTCAACTTCATCTCCGTCAAAATCAGCACCGTTGCGTTTGGTAATTGAAATGGGTATACCGATGGTGTCGTATTCGGTGTAAGAAATTACTCTATGAAAAGTTATATTTTGAAAATCTAAAGAAGGAAATCTAATAAGTAATACGTAAGAAGGACAATCTAAAATTTTAGCAATTTTTTTAGGTAAAATCACTTCGTTCGCTTTTATGTTTGGTGCGGGTACAATGACGCATCGTCCCGTATACGTGATTCGTTTGGACAGTATGTGTTTTCTAAAAAAATTGTATTTTCCTTTTTTATAACGTTCGTCCATATTACCGTGAATAAATTTCGTGTAGAGATAAGTCTTTGATGATGATGATGATGATGATGATGGTAATGATGATAATGGTGATGAAGTTTGTTGCATCGTTGTTGCAGCAGCAGACGTTGGTTTATCTTTCGGTTTAACGATTCGTTTTGTTGTAGTATTAGTAGTAGTAGTAGTAGTAGTAGTAGTAGTAGTAGTAGTAGTAGGCTTTTTGAATGATGATGATGATGATGGTGATTGTGAAGTAGTGTTTAGGATAGTTTCATCTTTATGAGATTTTAATCGGTTAACTTTCTTCTTCTTTTCTTTAAAAGTTTTAGTTGGTGAGAGTTTACTACGTTGTTCAACTGTTTGCTTTTTAGAGGGTGGTGGTGATGATGATGATGAAGTCGATAATAATAATGGTGATGATGACGATGAATTTATTATATTAGATGTTTTTAGTTTCGCTGATAATGATGATAATGATGGTAATAAAGTCTTTGAATAAGTATCACTAATAATGCTTGTTGCCGACGATTCTAACTCTGAGTTTATTGGTAGGATTGGTTGATGTACCGATGGTGATAATGGAATGTAAGACGGAGAGTTTGGCAGTTCCATCATTCGAGTTGGACTCATGGGTGGTGTGATTGGTACATTAAATGGTGGTAATAATGGTAGCAGTGTTAAAGATGATGGTGGTGGTGGCATCGCATTACTTGGTAGTAATAATAATGGTTTTGTAGTTGCTGTAGTAGTAGAAGCAGTATTATTAGAAGATGTTGAAAGAGTTGTTTGATGCGAAGTCACAATTGCAGACGTCGGTCCTCGTGGAACGGGCAAAGAAGATTTTTTCATTTTGAACGTAATCTTTTTGACTATCTTATAAGGCATGATTACTTCGGGATATTTTGCGTCATCACTCGCATTATCTTTTTTTTCCATAGTTTCATCATTTTTTATTTTTTGATTCAACCACCTCTTCATTTGACTTAAACAATATTTATTTCCTAAATAAAATTTTAATGGTGGCATGATCCATTTATCATCTACTAACAAGGAATATCTTCCACGCACTAACTTTTGACACATTTTTTTATGATCAAACGTGTCTAACTTATCCATGATTTGAAGTTTACGTATTCTATATGGTTTAAATTTAACCTCTTTCATTAATTTAATCATTTTAGCCAAGTTAAACTTTTTCTTAGTCAATCTGAATGGCTTGGAACAATATTCACACAATGCTATTTTATCGTTTGATTTTTTCGTTAAATTTGGATAATTACAACCCGGACAAACAAATTTTGATATTTCCTGTACATACGTTTGCTTCGGATTTCTAATTGCATTAGCGTATATATACCAATCAATGTCTTGCTGGGTATCGTAAAAACATAACTTTTTAAAAAAATCCGAATTTAAACGTATCAGTTTCGGTAATTCAAAAAGAAAATTAAAAGATTCTTCATCAGCATCATCACGTTTATAAAATCCAATATCAGAAATCATTTTTGTTTAATTGCCTTTTTTTTTTCTCTCTTTTTTTTCTTCCTCTTCCTCTCCTTCCTTTCGCGTTCCTAGCTTTTTTTTTTTCGCTTTCTTTTTCTTAATTTTATTTCATATACTCCGCTAATAACACAATTAAAAAAAAAACAATTAGTACAGCATAATATTTATGAGTCCGATGTAAGTTAGGCCTAGTTGTTTTACGCCAGAAAGAATCTTGCCGATAGTGTTTAGTCATATGAAACTCAATATAATAATAAGTTTTAATAGAGAATATTATTCCATCGATCATCAATCAATCAAAAAAAACGTCATAAAATAAACGATGAAATTCATGATGACGGAGCGTTTATTTTATTTTTTTTTTTTTTTTAAGTTAGATATATAATATTATTTCTTTGAAAAATTAAGGTCTTACAAGCTGTGTTTAATATGAATTTCCTTGTTTATTTTATGGCATTTTTATAGATATAATAATAATATTCTCTATTCAAACTAAAAAAAAAAAAAAAAATTAAACCGCTCTATCGTTCATATTTTATTTTTATGACGTTTTTATGATTGATGGAATAATATTCTCTTTTTAACTCAAAAAAAAAAAAATCAAACGCCCCCCCCCACATTATCATGAACATGAATTAAACAATGAATTTTTTTATGATAAAATATTTGCTTTATTTTATATATAGCCGAAATAATTTCTCATTGTTATTCCAAAAAAAAAACTAAAAAGTGTAACTAAAATAAAATATAAAATTTAAAAAAAGTTAACATTACATCTGCTACTTTTTTTTTAGTTTAATATATTGACACATCCAGTTTAAAAAAAAAAAAAAAAAATGAGATGAGAAAAAGAGATGAAAAACAGAGAGAATATTAACGAGTGACTTTAATACATTGCGATAGATTCCGTGATAGAGACAATTCCGAGTGTATTGATAGATTTTTTTTTTTTTTTTTTACACCTTTTATAGCGAAGGAAACGTCTAAAACGTAAGCTGATTTTCACCTTATATCCAAATGTTTATAATAACGGTGATTTAATATTGTGAAATATATAGAGTTTATGTAGTACAATTCTTTGGTGTGACTTTATTATGAATACTCTAACTGAAGATATGACACATCGTCACCTGGGGAATCATCAGCTGGCGTTCAAACAGCGTCAAGAGAGATTAAGGAAAAAATTGTTACAAAAAAATCATCTACGTAAAAAAAAGGCAAATATAATAGATGATGATGATGATGATATACCTGATGAAAGCGATAATAACAAACGAGCGGTATACCGTTGCGATTGCTTGGACGAAGAATCTATTGAAGAAATAATCAGCGAATTTGTACAATTTATCGAGGATCCCGATGCGATACAATATCAAGATGAAGTTGATGGAAGATCACTACGGTTTCGAAAATTAATTAGAATGTGCCTTAAGAATAAATTAGATGTGCTACGTAGTGGACAAGAAACTGATGCAGAACCATTTATTAATGAAGTTTATAAGGTACTCGCATTTATCAAAACGGAAAGAGATGACTCAGAATATAGAAAAAAAATTATATTCGATCCTAGTTACGATAAAATACTTAAAAAAATGACAGATGATCCCAATGTCATTAAAGAAATCGCAGATAGAACGGATACTCGTATTAATCTATGGAAAGAATTGGAAGAAGACATGCAGCAATTTCTGAATAAAACACTCGTAGAACAACAAAAACGGAATGATGTGAAAAAACTGAAAAAGTCGAGACAATCTACAACAGCGCAGCAGACAACACATTTTTTACCAGAAAAAAGAGAGAAAGAAAAATTTAAATGTAGGAAAAGGAAGAAGGAAATCAAAAAGCTGATACAGAAAGAACAACAGCTGTGGGAACAAACGCAAGCGTCACATAAATACAATCTGATGGAAGCTAAACATTTCATCATCATTAATGAAAATCAGAAAAGTTTTCGAGATTTTAATATTAAAGGAATTTCAAAATCAATGTCTAACACGCAAGCCATAGCTAAACATCGGACTAAAAGATGGAGAAATCTGGAATTAAAAATCTTGGAAGAAACGATGAAAATACCGGCGGATGATATACCAACAAAGATTGGCAGACAAAATTTGTGCGAACAAATACAAGTGTTGCGACATAAATGGGACGCGTTGAAATATGCCGCTTGCAAATTAATTCAAATATTTCAACGGATAAATTTAGAAAATATTTCTAAAGTAATGAAAGATAAAATCTTGGAAGAATTAAAACTTTTTTTCGAATGGCAAGAGAAGCAAATTGAAATTTACGAATTGGAAAAAAAACAAAACCTCACATTTTAATTCATCTCTCTAACATTTTAAATCTCTCTTTTCATTTTTCTCTTTTCTCTCTCTAACATTTTAATTCATCTCTCTAACATTTTAAATCTCTCTTTACATTTTTTTCTTTTTTCTCTCTCTCTCTCTCTGTGTGTGTGTGTGTGTGTGTCAAAAAAAAAATATATAATAATAATAAATGAAAGAAAAAAAAGTGAAAACAAAAACTTGTATAAAACAAAATAAAAATTGTAACTCGTTTTTACAAAAAAAAAAAAAAAATTGTGACTTGATTTTACAAAAAAAAAAATATCCAACATTCAAGAAGAATCTACACTAATTTCTAACTCGTTTTGAAAAAAAAACTTGTATCTATTAATTGTATAATATAATACATATATAAAAAAAAAATATATTTTTAATATACTATACTAATCATGTGTGAAGTAGATAAATTACCAAAAATATTGCACGCAAATTGGAAAAGTACAAAGAGTAAAAAAAAAAAAAATGTGTATGATCATTTAGAATACGTCACGTACTTATGTGAAAAAAATTTTCTAAATATATATCGAGGTAATCATACAGATCTTCGGGCTACGTGTAACGAAGAGGAAGGAGTATGGGTAGGTCCAAATTTAGTTTGCGGTAAAATTAAATGTCCACCACTTGGTATACCGAGTGCGCATTTATTTTCTCTTTCCGAAACTGATAGTCCAATTAAGATAGTTTGTGCAACTGATACTAGACCTACAAATCCTCAAAATCATCCTCGATGTGATAAGGTCTCTAATGAATGGCAATGGGGCGATAATGACCCTCTAAAACAAAACAATTGCAATTCAGTATCGTGTCCTAATGTCAGTGATTTAAAAAATGGTAAAATGGTACAGAATATTGATTTTTATAGCGATTTTGATAAAGTCGGTCCGTTTTGGATTGTAGAATGTAATTCAGGATTTCATCCAAATCCACCTGATAGTCACAGATACATATGCAATCACGATGGTAACTGGGATCAACCAATTACAACTAAATGTGAACCACATAAAAAAGGTATAAGTAAAAATAATAATAGTAGTAGTAGCAGTAGTAGTAATAGTAATAATAGTAATACTTTTATGATTTATGATGAAGCTTTTAATAATGATGGTCGTCATCATCAGACGATAAATGATGATGATGATAAAAAAAAAAGTTGCTTTTGGATGTTTGGAATTGCTGGATTTATTTTTCTGGTACTTTTTATACCATTTCTTTTTATTGGTAAAAAAGTAGTAAAAAATGTATTATGTTACAGCTGTATAAATGAAGAAAGTCAAACGCATAGTTCGACTTGCATACACATGTCTGGTCACAAGTCATAAAATATGATTTGTAGAGATGGTTGGTCACTCGTTTATGCAATTTTTGTGAAGAAAAAAAGAAAGAGAGATGGTTGGTCAGAAATAATGGTGATTTAGTTTTATTTTGTCAAACTTCGATAACCTGGTATTTTAGTTGTAAGAATCTTTCTATTAACGTTAATGACAATTCATCTTTTGGTGGCGTAGTTTGGTCATGACTTTGGTCTCCCCACAATGTGCATTCTTTCACTACGTAAAAATGTTTGTTTTTTACGGTAAAATTGGAGTTTGTTAATTTTTCAATAGGGTAAAGGTCATTATTATAAACTATTTTATATTTAAATTGCTGATATCTTTCTCTTATTGTCTCAAAGCAGTCCTGGTAATAGACATCGAACGTCGATTTTGTTACTGTCTTTAACAAAATTTCGTACATGGTTATGAAATTATTCAATTTTTTGACAACCACTTCGGAGTTTTCATTAGAAAATTTTGTTTTAGAAATAAATGCATTTTCATCAACGTCAATAAAGCTGTCGGGCTTGTATATCCAGACAGCAGGATCTGCATAAAATCTGTAAAAGTTTGTGGTTAGTTCTTGAATTAAATAAGCTCGTTCACTCATATCTTGAGGTTTTTTGAATTTTTCAAATTGTTTGGCAAAGAGAGATACGTATTCGGATATTTTCTGAGATGTAATTTCACCTAATATTATTTTTTTTAAAAATACTCCAGGAGATAATGAAGAAGACATTGTAATTACATCTTTTTTACAGTATAATTCGTAAAGTTTTATCGTGATTTTAAAACGACCATTATCAATAAACACACTTCTCTGTGTTTCAGCATTAATATCTCTTGCATTATGTCTTTTTTCTTCATTATTTCTGTCTAAACTACAACCAGCAACAAACTCAGCCATTGTTAAAACACACTTAACTTTTGGATGTACATTTAAAATAAATTTATTAAAAAAAAAAATAGTAAATAGATATTTTTTAAAAAAAACAAAAAGAATCGAAAAAACAAAAAAAAGAATCGAAAAAACAAAATTTTATTTTTATCTTACAAGAATTTGTGTTATAGTCACAGCATTCGAGAGATCAAAATGAAACCGACTGTATATGTTTTCGATCTAGACCAAACGCTTATATTTTTCGATGAGACTTGTAAATGTAATTTTAATCCCAAGTATTACGTGAGAGAATATGCGCGTGAACTATTGCATTTGTTAAAACATTTAAACAAACACAACATTTTGATATTATGGACGGCTGCAACAGATCCTTATGTAACAGATGCTCTTTTTCAGTCTAATTTAGGAAGCTTTTTCCAATTTATCTTAAATAGAAAATATTGCGAATCGAGCTATAAGCATTTTGGTTCGCAGAAAACTCTGAATTATTTACTTAGATATTTATCTAGAAAATTTTCTAAAGACGAAATGAAACATTTAGAAAAATATAACTACATTTTAATAGATGACAAAGCAATAGAAAATGGAGGGGAATCGTATGACATGGAAATTAATATACCTCCTTATGACGATTCTATTGTAACGAAAGAATTAAGATGTAGTAATTTTAGAGATTTAACTTTATACAAACTTGCGGGATATTTTTTTGATCAATGTTTTTACAAATATTTAAACAATGATGGTCCATTAGATTTGGAAATGTATTAAAAAAAAAAGAAAAAAGTTTTTTTTTTTTCCTAAACTTTTATACTTTTTCTTTTTTTTTTTTATCTCAAACTTTTACACTTTTTCTTTTTCAAATTTTTTTTTTTTAAAAAAAAAAAGATACATACATAGAATACATACATACATACAAAATCTCATACATAGAATACATACATAATCTCATACATAGAAGTAATTGTAGCTATCATTGTTATATAGTTGGAAATATTATTATCATTATATATTATCAGAGTTTTTTTTGAATTATTTATAAAAAGGAAAATGGAAAAACGAATAAGAAACATAACGATACAAGATTATAACAATGCTATTTTTTACGCGCAGCGAAATGTAAAAAGTCATCAATTGGCAAATTTGATTCGTAAGGACAAATCTTTTAAAGACGTAGAAATACTGGATGCTGATTGGCCTACTTCATTCACTTTACCAGCAGGTTTAAAAGATAAAAAAAATTTTACTAGTCGGTTTACTACGTTTGAAACTTGCGAAAAAAATACTTGTTTTGCAACTCGTGATGATGGGAAACCATGTAATGGTGCTAGTGAACAGATATTAAACAGATATGGTGTGAAATATAGATGTTGCCAACCGTCCTGTTATCTCATAGATAAAACAGATGCTACGTTTCCAGAATTAAGATGGATCGAATCTAAAAAAGAATGCATTTTTGGAAATTCTGGTTTTAAAAATTGGTGCCTTTTTCCCAAATTTCGTTCAGATAAAGAAGTCAAAGGATTAACGAATACCTCACCTTTGAAGTGGTCCGATGCTAGCCAAACGTGTGAAATTACCGCAGAGTATTGTAAATATTTCGATCTAGAATTTGATTCTACAAAAAAAGAATGTAAAGAGCCAGAGGGAGTAATGCTTGCGTTAGAAGTTTTATTTGGATCTACTTTAATGCGTTTTTTGTCAAAAATGGACACAGTAAAAAATAAAGCTTTAAGTGGTGCATTCAGATCAAAACGATCAACCAAAAAGTTTGCACTCTCAAATAATGATGAGATGGGCTATGTGAATGATGATGAAACAGGCTACGTGAATGATGATGATACGGGTTACGTGAATGATGATGATACGGGTTACGTGAATGATGATACGGGTTACGTGAATGATGATACGGGTTACGTGAATGATGGAAAGAGCTACGTGAATGATGGAAAAAGCTACGTGAACGATGGAAAGAGCTACGTGAATGATGGAAAAAGCTACGTGAATGATGGAAAAAGCTACGTGAATGATGAAAAAGGTAAAAAAAATAATAATAGTAAGGGTCCAAATAGCGATGATGAAAGTACTGAAGCTTTTATCACTCTCCTGCGTGATCTAAGCATAGATCTTAGTGTAGATGCGGTCGACCATATTAATTCCAAGCTTTTAAAGAAACTTAAAGCATCTAGCACATATAAATTTAATAAAGTAAAAGTAAGTGGATTTAAAAATCTAACACGCGTCTTACCTTACGAAAGCGTAAAACGAATAGCTCTGTCACACTTCACCGCAAAACTAGCCTTAAGAGCAATTGTAATAAAAATGAAAATCGTCTTGACTGCACTGAGTACTGCATTTAACGTGATAACTGTAATAGGGTTGGTGGGGTTGATCATAGATTTAGCTGATCCAATGGGTTATAAAAATATGCTTAATAAAAAAGCTGTGAAATCTGTTGAACAAATACTTTTGTTACAACAAAATTTGTCTCTAGGTAAAACAGTATATGTAAAGGACAACCTAGTTTTTGTTGATGAAGAATCGAGACCTTTTGTTATGGTATCTCCAGAATTCATGATGATTTTATTACAAAAAGAAGATTATTCTGATTTGGATATATATTTGGATGATTATTATATGACGGAATATTTGTCTAATCTAAAGGTTAACAGCGCGGGTCAAGATATTGAATATTTAGAAAAATCAGAACTACTTCATATGAATCAAAATTTTCTCCAACAAGAATATTTAAACGAATATCATGCCAAAGAAATGGCGTTTAGAAACAAGACGAGTGGAATGATTTTTAATAAAAAAATATTTTTTTCTCTAATACTTTCTTTGTGCTTATTAATTTTATTCGTTGTCAAAATTTTACCATTTATTGCAGTAATGATTTTAATAATTACGTGGTGGGTAATATTTTAAGAAAGAAGAAGAAAAAAAAAACAAAAAGAAAAAAAAACAGCTCAACTATAGTTTATGTTTCGAGATATCATTGTTAAAAATCCACAATATTCCTAATTTATTTTATTTGACTTTTTTTTTTAAAAAACAAAACAAACAAAACTGGTTTTAAAAAGTACAATGATATCTATATATATATACTACAAACCTCCACAGCTTTTTTAATATACACAAGTGAATAATAACAACTTTACAGCTGAGGTTACACGAACAACAACCCAAGATGATTTAATTTTATGACATTAGAAGACTGACACATATTGAACTTTAATGTTGTTAAAACTATGAAAAATAAAAAATACTGCGACTGGTTTAAACATTAAAAAGCCATTTTACTAAATTATATTATGCGAACCATACATTTTGGTCAAAGCAAAGTCGTCTTCCATTTTTCATCTGTACAAGCTGCCCCAAGTCGACAACATCCATTTCAATTTGTTGCATATAGACCTTATGTGGTCCAATGCCAATAACATCACTTGGTGGATCGAAATATGAATCTACTATTGTTGAAGATTTTACCGACAATCATATTATATTCCAGCCCATGGTCTAACCATTACGACACAGATCCTTCTGAACTTTTCAAAGAAGTTCAGCAACTGGTTTGAGTCAGAACAGCCAGACTAGTGTATATACTGTATGTATGAAGTTTAAAGTACATGACAGGAATGTCATGACCAGAGCAATTTTACAACAACATTTACAGCTACTATAGCGAGACACGGAGGACAAGGACGTGTGTCCTTGTGTTAGGCTCGAGCTCACAGGGGACAATATGGAAAATGAATTGAATGAATTTTTTTTCTGAATTATTGAAATCAGTTAAGCACGTTCACAGTAATTCTTCAAAACTGATTCATTTAATAACTAACAATACATATAGTTGAAAATTTCAACTTTGTATTAGCTAAATGTATACTGATGTTAAAAAGGATTAATTATACAAAAAGATGTACAATAATTTTAGGAAAAACAAATTTAATACATGCTACTCCCACCACCACTTCCTCTACCATTGTCAGCAAAAAAAAAAAAAAAAAAACGAAAAGCCAACGAAATGCGCGGTAATTGGTAGGATGTACGCAGTCATCTCCAACCCAAGGTGAACAATTTTATCTCAAGCGTACTTTTACTCCATGTTAAAGATGACATATCAATTGAAAATTTAAAAAAAAAAAAAACAATAAACAATGAGTTGTGTCTCACTTTTAAGGATGTTGTCCTGAGATTAGGGTTGTTAGCACGCGACCGCGAATGAAATAAGAGTTGTAAATGAGGTCTCTAATTTTTAAATGCCCTCCCAAGTACGACAGTTAATTGCCCTAATTTGTGTTTTTGAATAACCAATTGATTGCCCAGCTTTGTATGATAAATACAAAAAGACACCTTTTATGCAGATTTTTTTGTGCAATCATTTTCATATTTTTGTGCAATCGTCCTCCTGCTGCATGTAAAGGTGGTGGTGTCACCAAATCCACCACTTGCAGCTAGTATGCTTTTGAACGAGGAGAGAACTGTTCGCAATCTATATATTTAATAGCGAAGCAAGTTCCATCGGTAGCCGCTAGGTTTTTAAATTTATCCCCTTTTTATCGGTAACAGCTTCATCTAGCGCTTTGAAATTTTGTTCAAAAAAAAACAAAAGTTCAGGTTGTATTACAAAAACAAGGCATGTTTAAAACAAACAAATCCTTTGTTTACTTGCTTAAAAACCGGTTAAAAACTTGCGACAAACTCGATCAGCCGCCGCCAGAGTTTACTCTTAATTTGAGTCTGATCTTTTTCTAACGTGTCGTAACGAGAGAAAAAAAAACGTTGAGCTCAATTTGGAAATGCCATTAATCAATTATTACCTCTTTTCTATGAAAAATATAAAATACGTGTAGAATTTTTTCATATACTTGGGTCGACCACCAAGTCTTTTAGTAAATTGTAGTTACCTAACTAACATCATACATTCAGCATCCTTACATTTTTTTTTGACAACAAAAATTCTTCCCCACTAAAGGAGGAATTTTGTACCACTCTCATAAAAAAAAATAAAGTTTTCAGAATTTTGGCAAAGTGTTCTTCAAGAGCATTCACTAATGTCTGTCGCTTGAGTGGACATGCCGTTAA
>JAQGAS010001037.1:0-27226 GCA_034686365.1 Pachymerium ferrugineum | reverse complement strand
CCAATCGTCAATAAAACCTTGCTGATGCTGATCAAGAAAGAACTCACATGCCTATTTATTGTGGCACTTCCACAAAGATTCTACTTAGATGAAAATGAATTTAATCTTTTAATGCAGTTTCCATATTCAATTTTAAGCCGTCATTTGGGAGATAGCAAGAGAGCAAACAACTCAGCTGAAACTGTAAACGAATCAGATAAGACGCAACAAGCTTCAAAACAAAACTTGGCGGAGCTGCACATGTTTTGAGTTAACAACTTATCTCATTTGGCAAGAATTCTTTTATTCTGTTTGAAAGTTGATTTACTCAACATTTTTTTTTTTTCATCCACAATAAATTCTTTTGCTATTTCCGTTATGCATTACTAAACAACGCAGTAGCGTGGTGATGATTGATGTGACCGGTGAAAGTAGCCACGTTTATTTGTTTGGATTTGACTGTTGAAAGAAGAAAAGACATGGTGAGTTATTACATAAGAGCACGTAATAATTTGTAACACTTGAAAGACAAGATAAGCTTTGTTATTCATCATGTGCTGTATAAACATTAAACACCGGGAGATCATAGAAGAAACTATGAAATCCGCTTTTAGTACTGCCCAGCTGCTGGTCACTTGCATTATTCTTACCCAGGAGAGAGGGAGCAAATATCTGCAGATAAATAATTCACCATCTCAGATGAGGTTGGTCAATTTTATGACTGTCCCAAGGCACTTATCCGGCTGAAAATGTACATTGGAAGGCAGATTGCTCGTTTTTCCACTCTTCTCGTCGCAGAGTTTTATTAATATGCGTCTTTTTGGGATTTGAAGATAGGTATGAATTTCTTATGAGTGATGGAATATTTAATCTACTGCAGTGTAATATTTTTTTGTGTCTTGAAAAGCCTCCTTTCTGTATCTCTTCACCAGCGCGTCACTTGTATGTATGAAGAGCAAAAATGTTTCGTGAGTCAAAAATTAATTAAGAGAAGGTTTTATTGACGAAATACAACACGCTCCAAGAATTAAGAACTGTCTACGCTACATGCATTATTAAATGGCAAGAAATGCAATTCAGCAACTCATTTCACGTTCTTCAGGTTGTGGAAAAGTTTTTTGTAACAGTAGAAGAAGCAAATAGGTTTATTACTGATAACCAATTGACAAGAGTTTATACAATGGAATACATGGGATGGAAAAGTAAGGAAATAAATAAGTGGAATCTACCTAAAATCTAACGAACCAGAAGTAAAAAAGAGAGAATTTAACGTTGTCAACATGATAGCAACATGTTTATTAGAATCAAGGCCAGGTCGTGCTGGTTTAAAAAATTATACTGTCGGTTCAGTAATAAATAAAATTATATTTTATACGATAATAATGCGAGTTTAGATTAACTACAGTAAGAGGAACAAAAACAAGTTTAGTCCCCATGCTCTTAGAAATTTCTCGACTTTTTTTCCACTGCCTTGGGAATCAATGAATCAATGCAATTGTCACATGCCCAAAAAAAGGAGAGAAAGACATGCGATGCGAAGAAACAGGAAACTGAGATATGCGACAAATAGTTTTTTTATACTTATTTATAGATACATATAATGGATAATGACTTATTTTTTATAAGAACTATAATGTAACTAAGTAGAGTACCAAAATTGACTTGTATCCTCCTCCTCAAAGACAAAATTTTAATTTTTGAGTATTAATTAATAGTGTGAAAGTTTAATTTTCTATTTAGCATAAAAATTTATTAAAACGTTTAAAATATCGAAGCTTTAAATATTTTTTGTTGTAAGTTATTTTTCCCAAGTGTACTTGAGTATTGAGTTATTAATTTGTGTTCTTATAAAAATAGCCAATGTCTTCCTTCATGCAAAGTCCGTTGTGGGTCTGCCGTTCCAAAAGTTCGAGTTACAAATGAAATTGAAGAAAAAGTGAGGCTATAGACGATGCCGCAAATACAATTGCTTTTCATTCAGCACAACACATCGATAAGAATACCAAAATCTACAGCCAACTTTCATTTGGCTTCTCCAAGAAGGGCAAAGGGAAGGCACGTGCTGGCGTGGGAAGTTGAACGCACTTACCTACACAGTATTTAATAACGGTGAAAGAACTCTTAAAAATCCTTAACCAGACTCTACACGTTCAAATTTCACCTTTAACATTCTAAAATTGGAATTGTAAATTATTTATTTCATTGCACAATTTTAAATTTATATGAATGCTGTTCAAATGACATCATGGAACTTTACCACGTTCCAAAAAATAAATATTTAATGTGGGAATCTGCAATTTTGAAAAACGTAAAATCGTTGAATAGAAACAAACAAACAAACAGAAGTTCCATGTGATTCAGAATCCACGTTCCTTAATCAAATAATCTAAAAGTAAAACCCACAGGCATCACTCAAGTTTTCTTTCACTTGAACTTTATCAAGTACATAATTAATGATGGAATTTTTCTCTTCACATAAAACTACATGACAGCTGACCTTTTATCTGATTCCTTTGCAACTAGGATCTCCGAATATTACCAGAAAAGGAAACAAATCTAAAAAGATGAAAGTGAATTCTGGATTGAAAATGAGATTTTTGGAATTGCAACTTGAAATGCCGTTTTGGTTTTGACAAGATCTTGCGCACAAGAATAGAAAAGACTTAAATTTATTTTCTGTTTTCCCATCTCTATATTTTTTTTTAAAAGAGAAAAATTAGATTAAGCCCTACCTTTTGATTGAAAATACTTTTGCTTCTTGTTTGGCCTTCAAAGGAGAAAGCGTCAATATTTTCAGAAGCCGGGCAGGGAGGAGTCGTAAGTAAACAAGTTTGCGTTGTAAACAACGTACTAAAAGAATATTGGCTACCCAAACTGACTCAATGGCAATCTGTGGAACGCTACAGGAAACAAATTGGAAATGCTTCCCCTTAAATACACAAGGAAAATAGGAAGTTTAAACTGTAATTTTTCACCTTATTTATCAAGTGTTGGTACATTACACATTACAAACTTCAACCTTCAAAGATTCAGAATCTTCAAAATCTCCTTAAAAGTTGTTAACAGTTTATTTCGCCTTGTAATGTGATGATTGCACACTATTCCTTTGTCATGGAAGATGTAAACACCAAATTACAAGGACAAACAAACTTAATTAGTGTTGTAAAGACCAAAATAAATTCTTCAGCAGTGGGCAGTTCCTAAAATAAATGTTTAAATTTAGTGTTTGTAGGGTATTTTTGCTAATAAAATTTGTTATTAGCATTAACATGCATTTCATAAAGTTGTAAGTAGTAGATCCAATCAACATATGACTGTGTTCCCACGTCGAGATCTTCAAATTTTACATTAGCTTTAAGCGGTTTCCGGTGTTGGATGAGATTTGCCATCTTTTCTGTCATTACTTAAATCCCTTTATTTTTAAAGCGTCATTTTCTATTAATTGCAATCGTTGTTTTGTTGCTTGGAAACCCAGGTTCATTTCTGTTTTTAAAAAGGTGGAATGGTTGTTAAGCATTCTCAACCTGGAACACGTCCAACGCGTGAATTTTATCTATTTTTTAGGGCAATTAACGGATTAGGGAATCAGTGTTGTTGCTTCTACTGCATGTTATGAAATATCAATGGATGTAATTTGTGTGGAGTTGTTACAGTCAATAATCGCTGACGTTATTTTAACAATGCGTTGTCGCAGCAGACTGGCAAGCGTCGATATCGTAGCAATTGCGGCCCTCCATATTGTATTATTGAAGTAGGAGAAAATGGAAGAACAGAAATAAAACTTAAGTAGGCCAAAGAAAAGCCATTCTGCTCTGGACGAATATCAGTCCAATAGCTTGAATCAAATTTAATATTAGTAAAAGTCTTAGATTTTTTTTTTTTTGAAAAGCCTGATGTTGAAGTCAGTTATAATTAAACCCACATGTTTTTGACGTTCTTTAATACACAAAAGTTTTAAAGCTCATCTTTCAATGTTTTAAAATTTAATCCAAAGTTCATTACTATCTGGAATGTGTGTATAAAATTGATGGTATTTTTACCTTCAAATAGTTCATCAATACCCACATTCAAATATTTATTGGGCAGAGAAATTGAATTTACCTACAGAAATTCATTCCCGTTGGGTGCATCCTTTTGCAACTGGTTTCACAAGTGTCTAAGAAGGGATACTACCTTTTAAATGTTATGGCTTCTGCATAGAACCATGCACTCAATTAATACTTTAAGGATTTGAATTATAGAAATCTTAACTTGTGGATGGTTTCTTAATGTTCTTCACTTACATTTGCAATTTCAATTTACATACACATTAGTGTAAAAATTGCACAATTTTGAACCCAGCTACCATCATACCTGAATTAGGGGAGATTCAACTTTAGATCACGTACAGTTATTTAGCCAATACATCAAACCGTCAACAGCACTATCAAAGAAAGAAAGGAAAAAAATGGAACATTCGAGAGTCTGAAGACTAGAAGAGTGAAAAGTCAAAGAAGAGAAAACTGCGCCCAAAAATCAACGCCAGTTACTAGTAGAAGGGTGGAACGTCATGAAAAGCCAAGATGTCAAAATCTAAAGCTGCAACACAATTCACACTCCTGCTGAGATGACAAGCCACAGAACAGTGTGCGGGCTAGAAGATTATACGTTTAAATTGTACCAAGAGAAAACGTTCAATACATTTTAACAATTTTATTAATGCTGACCACTTTCTAATTACTACCATCATTAAGCCAATTACTTTACAGCTACATTTTGCGGAATAACAATTCATCCACCTTTAATATCAAAAATGCGACTTATACTATTGCAAGAAAACACTGAACAAAAACTAATGGGGCGATGTCGCTTCAGCAGTTCTAATAATGGCCGCAGTATTCTAATAATGGTGGCGCGTCGGTACTGCTAGATGGAACCGGTAGTACTGACGCGCCACCATTATTAGAACTGCGGCCATTATTAGAACTGCCAAAGTGACATCGCCCCATTGTGACTGCTTCAACAACACTCGACAGTAAGAGAAGCCTAAATGAACAAAATTCCTGAAGAAATTCCCTTGATGAACACTTACTTCCAAAAAAAGAAAATCGATTAAGGTCATTGGTGTTCTGTCCGATTTACCAACTCTGCAGCAGAACGATTTGTTTTGAAAGAAAATATGAGGCAGATAAATCCCTGTTTAAAAAATAGTTGGCAGCAAATAGCGGAGAATCAGATACAGAGTTCAATCAAACACGTCTACAATTACAAACCCCGTAACATTTGACAGTTTATTTTCACGGATTGTGCACATTTACTGTATTTGATGCTGGTGCGGATCACCTGAAGGTGTCACGTGTGCTCTTAATGGTTGATACACTAGAGCGTTGTATCGATCGATGCGTCGTTGCACGTCAGACGCCGCGCCGTCTTCTCCCGCCGGGTTGGGTTAATGGAAAGCGTGCTGGCCGTTGCATTGCCTCGGTAATGGGGCCGTTCCGAGGCGAGCCAGTTGCATATAACGTTCATATGTGCGAACAAATTAGGCGAGATCACGTGATTTTTGCCAAGAGCGGTTATAATCCTGCGCAATTATTTGTGATTTTGATTGTCAAGATTGTGTCAGGGGAGGCAGGAATCAGGTTGACAAGTGAAAAAAATGTTGAGTGCGTTTCACTCTGATCGATTATTGCCTTTTTTTGCATGTTGGAAATATTTTTTTTATTGGGTTGTGTTTGAAAAAGGTTAAAGAGGATGTGATTAGAGGTGATGGGATGGGAAATTACTGGTTTTAAATGTGATTAGGTGTTTTATTTTTGTTGTAATTATGGTTGAGAAGATTGTGCAGATTGGCAAGTTGATTTTGGCTTTAAGGTAAATGTTGTTGGTTTGGTAAGGGTGTTGTTAGGCAATGGGCAATTCTGTGAGACAATTATAAGGGGGATGGAATTTGGGGAGATTAAATTGGGTGTTATGCTTATGTATTGAAATTGGTTTTGTTGGTGCGAAAAATGATAACTAAGTTAATGCAGGCTCTTATTTAAAGTCACAAACTTCTATTACAGTTTTTAATGTAGTTAAAATGCTCAAATTTTATAATCTCAGTATAACTACCTTGTCCATTTCTTAAAGGGGCAATCAGTTCTTAAAACAAGTTGATAAAAGACTGTAATACCGTGATTAATAGTGCATAGTTAATAAATTTTGTTAATTAAGGTGTGTAAAAGATGTGTGCCCAGGCTATAAAATTACCTTAAAAGTTGATCACATTGTAGGAAACAGGTCATTTATTGGTATGCTTCTAGTTGTTCAAACGCCCATTCTATGGACAACTGTTAATCAATAATCACATCTTTCAAAACCATAAGACCATAAAAAAAATGAAAATAAACAACCATTAAAACTGCACAACTCAAATGCAAACATCTCTCACAAAGCTAATAGAAAACCCATCTTTGTGTAAACCATAGAGCCGGTACATAACATACAAACTGTTCTTTGTTGGCCTTTTATACTGAAGGGGTAACCTTCCTTTTAAGCTCTACTTTTTTGTTTAACTCTATGACTTCTGCAGTCAACGATTAAAAACTTAACCCCCAAGTGCTGCTCCAAGTCTTCGTCCATTCATAATGTTCTCAGAGTATAATAAATTCAGTAAGAGGATAAAATTGGAGGGGGGGCAAAATTAAATAAAAGCAAGTGGAGTATGAAAACATCCTTTCTCGCCTCCATTGACTTGCAGATTGTGGTTGTGCATCAAAATGCTGCACATGCAAAGCCATTTGCATGTAAAAGACTCCTTTTAAGTCAGTATTGCCAAAGGATAAGCAAAAAGACTAACCGAAAAATTACCTGTTGTTCCATGTTTTTACAGGTGTGAGTGCCTGATAAGGAAGATTTTCAATTCCAAAAATGAGTTTATTCACTTCGTCAGCAGTGTGGTTTTGGGTCTATGTCTGAAAATTTCCAATTCTTCAGTTGAATTCAAATGAAGTTATCCCATGGGTTAAAAGGTAAAGGCAATGGTTCTTATAAGTAGCAAAAATACAAGACAATAATTTACCTACAGCGAAGTATTGGAATACTAAGAACACATGAGATAGATATTAAACTACAAAAAAAAGAACTGCCCACCATTTTAATGGCTAGATCAAATATGCATATGCCATATGTATATTTGAGTACTAACAGAAAACTGGTATTGCTTTTTAAGATTTAACATTTCCTATAGTTTTCGGTTATTGAAACGTAATTACTACCTCAGAACAGTACTAATGAAGTTGCAATGAAACTGAAGTAGTTCTATAGAAGCAATATAATTTTGTAACAAATGGGGCAATGTCACTTCGGCAGTTCTAATAATGGCCGCAGTTCTAATAATGGTGGCGCGTCGGTTCCATCTGGCAGTACCGACGCGCCACAATTATTAGTATATTGCGGCCATCATTGAGGTTAGCTAATGTTTTGTCAATAGCAAAGCACTAGGATTCAACACAAGTACTATACTTGAAACTGTTGGCACTACAGCTTGAAATCCCCCCAGGAATAGCACAACAGACATGTACGGTTGTCTTTTACTTATCAGCCTTTAGCCCAGGGTTGTCAAAAGTTTCTTCACCCAACAGAGAATGAAAGCAGTCATCTTTAAAGCTTCTCTGTCATACTCTGGTCATTAAATTTTGAACGGGTTTTGGCACAATTTTATTAGACATTTGAACAATTTAACCGCCTTAGCTGGATCTGTCTTTGACATCTAGACTGTGGAAATGCATCTGACACGTTTTGTACCCATTGCCCTTCGAACCCTTTGTAACACTAAAGAAATTGAGTTACTGACTTTACTTGGAAAATGTTATTAATAAGCTTGTCAGTGCATTTTAACTAAATACATTAAATATTTAAAACTTGTGACTAAGTTTTTTGTTTGTAAAAGACAAATCAATGAGAAAATATGTAAATTATATGTAAACATAAAAATTTAGATCTATGAGAAAATGACTTTTCTAGGTAACTTAAGAATCAATATTTTTAAAGCGAACCGTAAATCAAAACTGACTGACTGTACATTTTATTTACATTCAGTCTCTTAAATTTGTGTAAGTGAAACAGATCAAAATAAATTCTTAATAGCTATTGCTAAATATATCGAGAAAGTGACAAATTCAAACACGCCTCTTATTCAGTTGTCATTTTACCTGACAAGACATACAAATTTTAACTTATCTCACTTAAAAATCTTGCGATATCGATTTATAATGCCATAAATTATTAAATTCCCAACTACTGCACATCCACTTTCAATTGCCGCAATTTCATACTCAGGATTACTTTATTAAACCTTAACAGCACAATTCACACCCTAAGTTTTTTAAGCCTTTTTAGTTATTTTATACGTGGGAATTGTTGCAGCAGTTACACACAGAAAGTAAGTGAATTAAAGTACAATCTCTACTGACAGCAATATGATGAGATTAAGGTTTGAATAAAGCTTTTGTAAAAGAAAGCATACATTACTGCATCAATCGATTGATGCAGTAATGTATGCTTTCTTTTACCTCTTCCACTTCCCTTTCTCAATTTGATTGACAGTAAATATTATGTTGACCCTATTTTGTGTAATTAAGTTGTGACAACAAATGTTCTAACTATGTCAAGAACATCATTTCCCCTGCAGAACCAAAACTGCACCAATTCTCAAAGGATGATATAACAAAAATGATAACTTCATACTTATAAAAACTAATACTAATAAACTACAATTTTCTGCTCGCAGCAAATTGCCGCAAGAAAACCTTATAGTCACGGAAATTTGAACTAAACTACCGGCAAAAAATAAAAATTGAAATTTAAGTTTAATAGCACAACAGTCATGGTCATACCGCTAAGCCTTCGATAACCATTTCAATGTGTGGTTGAAGTACAACCAACATCTGACGCCGAAATGCCGTTACAGAGGTGCGGTCTCACGGCAAAGTAAAAGAACTCCCGGGAAAACCGTGAGGCCGTGAACTTTTGGCGAGCCCTGCAATTTCTTCCATTTGGAGAACCGAAAGAAGAAGAATTCAGAAGGGGCCACGCAGAAATTGGATTTGCTTTACGTGCTTCTAAATTATATATTAGTAGTCATCTTACTTGTTAGCCTGTAACCAGATACCTAACTGCTTTATGAAGTGTATTCAGTTATTTATTTCTGTACGAAGAACGGATCTTAATGCTGCCAGCGACACCTAAAGCCTTTATGCGGTGAAAGTCATTTATAAGTTAAATATTCTGGTTGGCTTTTATTGCTGACAAAAAAGTTTAAAACATAATACACAATGACTCTGCAGTGAAGTTGGAAGATTCAACTTTCACCTTTGAGTGAATGTTTATTGTGTGTTTGTTGGAAATTGCTTGTTTAGCTTTTTCTTGTGTGTAGAGGTTGAAGGATTTATAAATTCTTTTCAAACCAGAGTCAAACGTCTCTATTTTGAATTACATGTAACATACGGTCACCATACGGTGACTCGCATTGTCGTCCTGAGTGTCGTCATGTGTGTTTTTGAAAATGGAGGCGGCTTGATGTCGCTATGCATTTTAACAAAATGATAACTAGAAATTTATATTTTAAAAAAGGTTTACAAGGGCTTGATGCAAAAGGTATTTAGTAGCTAGTTTAGTTTTGACAGTCCCCTTTTCATATTCAATTTAAAGAAATATATAAAACTCTTGTAACTATTATGCTTCCAAATTTTTTTTAAAAAAATCCCTTTGACTAACATTAAAAGTAAAAAAAAATTCCAGACATATTATAACTTTCCCTTGCTTACAAATGTACTTTTCGAAGTGAAAAAGCGAAAGTGTTCTTTCAAAACTGTTTTGACAAGGTTTGTACGTCCGACTCAAGTGGAAAGTCGAATAAGGAAAAAAAAGGTGTATGAGGGGTAAAAAGCCATTTTCCCGACATTTCAATTTGTGGCTTGTCAGTCAAATTCAGAGTGAGTCAAGTTTCCTCCATCTCTTAAAATTCTATTTTCCATCTGTTTACATTAGACCGTCTTTTCAAACATTTTCTTATCCCATTTCACCCATCTAGCTTTATAGCACTCAATTAAAACCAAAATTATTGCTCCACTTATTGTATACACTACAAAAAAACTTTTCCATTTATTGCTTGGCTATTGTAAGTACAAGATTCTATTAACCTTTGACTCTGTAAATAAAAAATATATGCTGAGATATCTAGTTTCATTTCCTTAACCTTTCAGCCGCATATTACAAAAATGCCCTTGAGACAAATCAAGCAAAACTTGAGTATCTTAAGGCAGCATATCCAATAGAAGGAAGGTTGAAGTGACAATCTTGACAGCCACCTGATTGAATCTGTCTGTTACCCTCAGGTAATGAAAGAAAAAGAGATGAAAGAAAAAATCTCAAATGATCCTGTAATGAGTTCTTGAGAGAATTGGTGTAATTAATCAATAAAAATAATAGAAGATAAGGTTTAATTGAATGAGTTTCTATATTGATACTCAGAAGAATAAAGTTGGGTGTTTGGAAGGGTAAAATTATTTGAATATTAAAATTTTGCGTTGGATAAATTACTTTTCACCTATCTATTAGGTACTTCTAACTAGGGTGATTTCAGTGTTTACATTGATATTAAGTGCTAGATATGTCAGATGAAAGTTTCTATTTGTGGAAAAATGTAATCAGAGACTAGACTTGTGTCTGGGGAAAAATGTCATCTAAGTTGTAAGTTATTAAAATGTGGAATGAAGTCGCTGTGGGAGAATTGAGTAAACGTTGATATGAAAAGTTTTGGTTTTAGTCTACTCTTGGCAAAGTTTTGAATGTCACGTACGTATTATTTCTTCATATTTGAAGTGTTTGATGTGTTCTCGAAATATGCTTGACGTCATGATTGCGTAATTTAATTTCGATATGGGTCGTTTAGGTAGTTCTGAGAGATTTATGTCTTAAATTATGAGTTTTTATTGATGATATTAAGGCTGAATGACGTAGTTCCGTTTAAAATTATAACCAATGAGCACCGTGAAGGTAAAAATGGCGGTGCTGAGGCTGATCGGAGATTCTTCGGCAGTAAGTTTGTGGAAATTTTAAGTAACTGGTATCATATAAATATGATTATTTTGTTTAAGAAGGTTAGCGGAATACCAGGTTAGCCATAATTCTGAGTGATTAGCGGGTACCCTGCGTAGCTCATCGGTGCACCAACCACTAGCAATAGGCGAATGCCGTAGAGATATCTGAAGTTAGAACTAAAATACACGTTAACGGAGAAAGGTAAACCTATGCCGCGTTTAGGAGCTGTATTAAGTGTAAGAAAACTTTACGAATACGTTTTAAATTCCGTAATCTTCAGTTTTATTTTAACTACCGGAATTTTTTTACAAATAAATAATTGTCTGGAATATTCGTAAAATATTCCTGGGATATTCTATATCGCCTTGAAAAACACCATCCTCAAAACTATAAGGAGAAATTTACATTTTGGCTACTGATCCTCATCATCTTTTGCGTCACGAATCACATTGGCTACATTCCCGCCAAAATCCACGTTGACCATAAGTGCTTCAACTTGTTCTCTAAGGAAGGTGACTCGGTTGCAAACATGGTGTTACCAAATCCCAACCCATGATACGAACGATAATAAAGGGGATTTAAAACACGAGCCCAAAGCTTCTCCCTCTAACCTCTTGCTAACGTATGTGGAAACGTTACCTAGGTCCCCCTATTGATTAACAATCGATTCGTATCTTGTTAGAGACACTTACATTACTTAACGTTACTAAAATTACAAACTATTAAAAGTTTTTATATATTTTTTTCTAGGCCTTTTTTCAAGTTTATATTGGTTTCTGCCCAAGTTCACTGCAATAAAATTGAAATACAACCTAGTGATGCCATTGTTAACACAAATTATTACCTACATACAAGTTTTTGTTCGATTTTCTTGAAGATAAATAGCAGGAGGGTGACCAAGTAGCTGTTTACCCCTAGAAATTGATGCTATACCTTTAAAAAGGAGATATTTATAGAGAGCATTCTCCTTTTTCCAATCTCTTGTGATACTAAAATTTTCTCTCAAGAGGCTTATGATTCGTTTTTTAAAGGTGCTATGTGTTTAAAATGTTTTTTTCTTGTTTTAAGTTTATTACCTATTAGAGTTTCAGTTTATGGTAATGGGGTTGAGTATGGTCGTTTGAATTTTATGTTTGGTATTAGTCAATAAGTTAATCATAAAATTGTTATAGGAGAGTGAGTAGGTTGTGGTCATTTGGTTAAAGAGATTGATTTATTCATTTTTGTGCTGCAGGATCGTTGAATGAATATTTGACTTTTGAGATGTTTGATGGGTGTTAACCTTTGATATTTATTGGAGTGTTGGGATTTTTTTTCTAACTTTAATTCATAATAAATTAAGATTTGAAAACTTGGTAATTCAGTCCTGTTAAGTGTAATTGATTTTTATTGGATTGAAGATAGTGAGGGATATTAATGTGCTCTAGCCAAGTAAGCTGGCTGAAGCTACAATATCTTTCTAACAAGCATATCCATCATACCTAGTATTAAATGGTAAAAAGAAATCAGAATTATTTAATGTTTATTTTGCTTTTATGGTTTTTAATGACAAAGCCCAGCTTGTTCGGTAAGCAAGCAATTGGATTGATATTAAAAAGACAATTAATGAATTTCCCATCTAAATTAGTTGTGAGTGAAAGCTTGTTTTTTTAAATTAAAAAGTCATAAAAACGATCAATCAAAATAAATAGAATAGACAAAAAAGTATAGTGGATTGCTTGTTTGCTGTTTTTCAAACTCGATTTGCTTAATGCTCTATTTTCTGCTTGTAATTGGAAAGCTTTAGAATTTTCGTTTTTTCTGTCTGATGAAAAAAATATATCAACCTATTGGTGATTTCCAGTCCATGTCTCTTGTCTGGCCAGACGACTTAATGGGTTTGTTCTGTCTCTAGTGCGCCATATAAGGAAAAAAATCAATCACTTCCAAATTGGAGTGAGGTTCAATCGCACATAATACAGTACATTCTCAAATTAGTTACTGCACTAAAATGAAAGTTTGAGAAAGACAAGCCGGTAAAGATTTCTGTAGTAAAATGATAAAAAAATAAGGCTTAACATCGCTATGCGACAACTGAGGTCATAATACAAAATAGCAAAATAGTACAATCTTTCAAAGTAAACAAAAGAGGTGGTACAATTATTACGATACAGATGTACCACCACCACTAATAATAATAACAAAAAAGAAGTAAAACTTTTTAAACTGTAGTGGTAGTACTAATCATTTTCCCTCAAAACGATCTGTCATCAAGTTTGAAAAGTCTTTAACAAGTTACTATTTCAAATGTGCTACTTCATCATGTGAATCTTAAGTACGCAGACACTAAGTGTGTGGGCGTAGATAACCTCAACCACCACTGAATGTCGCCAGTCATCTCATAATTTGTAATGTGAAGGGCGATGTTTTGCTGACATGACAATCCTTGATCGAAATGTTTTTTTTTTTTTCTACGCTGCTATTTTTACTTTTATTCTTTTTTAAAATAAGAAAAAGACATTACTTAAGTTATACCTCAACTGTAAGATTGCCAGATTAAAAATAAATCAAGATTTGATCTCGGTTTAACACATAGTTAGACCTGGATAACATTCTAGCCATAAAGAGTGATTAGCGTTGAACTGATATCATTAAAAGCTCGAGCTTAGCAGATCCAACCATCCAGCCTTTGCCCTAGGAGATGGTTTCGGTGTATTAAAAGCTGGAATAAGAAGTGAAAATTACACTTTCAGCCATACCCACTGCAAGTAATATATTGCACTTTTACTTAACAGTCCAAATACTTGAAATTTGAAATACTATGAAGTCTTATAAATACTTACTAATATCTTACGTGTAATTTCCTTTTCTTATTATCGTGTTTCAACAGTTGACGTTTTGCTTAGTAGTCATGGGATTCAACATTTTTGATTGTCTCTTTTAAGGGGTTTTATTCCCCTCTCGACTTGCTTACACTGTTATAACTAAAATTAATAGTAAAAGAAGCGTTAAAACAAAAATGAGAAAACTTTTTCTTGTTTCATTGCTAAGAATAATGTCTACCTTATTAAGAAAATAAACCCTAATCTTAGTTTAACCCATCATTAAATGTAGCTGTAACTTTAACCAACATTAGTGCAGTTGGACCAAAGAGGTGCAACCATTGGTATTGATTTTGTGTGGCTAGGGAAAATGGAAACATTCTGAAGAGGGTAGATGGAGTGGAGCTTTTCAAGACGGGCTAAGAAAAAGAGGGTGCAGCGTTAAAATAATGTGTTACATCCAAGAAGTTTCAGCTAATGAGAAGTTAGCATGTGCTCTTTGTAATGGTGCCGTGAAGTGGTCTGCTTATAGAGGACAATTGCAACCCAGACAAGGACAAATTAAAGACTTCTTTTGTAATACTCCTAGTTTTTGGCATTTATCCATTTATGTCTGGAAGAGTTGACTAAATTGATCGGTTTTGGATCCTTTAAGGGTGCTGTACCATTGCAGAATCATATTTTTATTGAAGGTAGTTTTTGATGGTATTTACTACTGTGAGACGTAAAGATTATGTTATTTACTGTTAGAAAAATCTAATATCAAAGCAGACTGGTTTAGAGAAAAAATCAATCTCTATGCCGGATAAATTGGTACACTCCATCCATCTTAAAACCTCTTCCTTTAGTCAATTGTCTAGACACGCTTTTTTGAATTAAAACCTTCTTTGCTGTACAAAATGCCTCATTAAATGAACATACGCTTGAAATGGTTTAACTTTTTTATTACAAGTGGCACATGTTGCATACTGAACTATCCAAGCAAACGACTTGTGTCTAGCTGGAGTGCGAACAAATTTTCCGCAATTTAGACAGCATTCAAGAGATTATCTTTTAGATTGCAAACATGAGATGTAGTTTCAACTATTCTCCGGAAGTACCTCTTATGAAAGTTGAATTTTGCATGCTTTAGTGAAGTCACAATTGCTGGAGTTCAAAATGGAAATGGATGAGTTAGTTCACCTTTAGGGTTTTGTTATTTTCACATAGATGGTTTTTGAAGTGTAGAAGTTTTGTAAGTACTAGTTTGAATTAGGTAATTATGGACGCATACTGGAGGGTAGTGAATGCATGCATTGATAAGTTATGTGCAAGTCAAATAGTGACCTGTGGGGTTTGAAGATTTAAATCATAATGCTAAGTGCAGATAAAGTTGATGTGTTAGGGAAATTGTGGGAATTGCTATGTTGTTTGTGGGATGTAGATAGTACTCCTATGAATAAATGTGTTCACATTTAGGTAATAACTTTGGAAACTTGGGTGTTAATCTTAGAAAAAGTGTAAAATGTGATAGATTCCCTTTTATTTACACTTTTAATATTTACCTAACATTTTCATTTATGGTTTATCTCATCTTTAGATAAAGTTAATGACCTAAATTGACCCAATTTATGTTCGATGATTGACCTAATTTATGTAGGTGTATCCAACTTGGATCAATATTAACCTAGATGGTCTTCACAACAACAGAAATGAACGTTTAACATAGAATTTAATTGAATTCAACTTAAATTGGTGTTTATCACTTGCGACCTATCAACCCCGATTTATTTAATAGACACTCTTAGGTATATATTACCTGTCCCTATACTACTGATTCCTTTTAGGTATGTATTTGTAAACAACGGTATTAATAACAACTACCTTACAGTCTTCAGACCCTATGGTGTTCGCGAAATACCACAAGTTGTAGTTGGTATAAGTTGCTTTTACCTTGAGACACTACTACACTTCAAGGTTTGTTGCTTACACTTTTGGAGGTAAGGTTGTTGCACCTCAAAGGTAAAGAATGGTTCAATCTATAGTTTGACTGAGAACCGAACTAGTGACCTACCCAACCTTAAATACTATGTAGTCTGTACCGTAATTATCTTTTACATATAGGCAGATTGTTACAATACATTTCTACTTGTAAATCTGTATGTCTCCAATGTCGGATATACTTTTTCAAACTTTTATAGGTATATTGTTATTTGTACCATTTTATACCATTATGTATTATATATGTTATACATACGTTAAAGTTTTATTAGATTAACTGAATCTAAAAAGACCAGGTGCAAAGGCGTTCTACAATCCCCAAGAGTTTTATATCCACTTGTAAAAATTACATTACTTAATCCAATAAATTGAGATATTGAATGTTTTGGCTTGGCACCCCACACAAATTGGCGCCAGGGGACACCTCTCCTCTGATGTCCGCCCTTCTCTTTACTGAAGTCATTTCCTATTGGCATTACACTTTAGAGTTCTTTGCTGTATTCCATAGTAAATTTAATTGGAACCTTCCAAAAAGATTATTTCTAAGAAGGCAGTCGTATTCCAAATTTCAATTATTATTCTTATTATTACTTGCAAATTCATTTCCTGTATTAAAGGCTTTCAGTGTCGGTTTCAGTAAATAAATAAACTAAATCTGGTCTCCTTAAAATTCCTCCCACGCAGTACGAATAAAATATTCAAAATCATTTTATTATTTGACACTTGAAAGAAATATACTTCCAAAAAATTCGATTTTCTGACAACTTCAACAAGATTGAAATCACTTGCCACTTGATTTATTGCATTTTAAGGCGTTATAGTCAAAATTATAACCGAGCAGTGCGGCAGCTAGCGGATTTGGCAGCCTTAATCCATTTCTCTGCCTCCAATTGCACGCACCGACTTTCTCAACCCCCCTCTACACTTTGACTGCGTTGCAGATCGATGAAGTGAAGGAAGGGCAACTTGTGCATTGTACATGCAGATTGCGCTGCTGCCAACTACAAGAAAAAAGACGCTAATGTTTTCTTTTCTATTTTGCGCTCTCCTGGATTTGCAGATAATGGGTTATGTTGTACGTGTATGTACGTTGAGTATTAGTGTTGATTTAATCAGAAAAGTAGATTTGAGTTTTAAAGAAGATAGTTTTTGATTTGTATTCAACACACTTGTTTTCTACCACTTTCTACTGCTTGGCAGTTGGGTTTTCGTTGTGGGCTTTGTAATGATGTGATGTGTTATGTGCGATGCTTTTATAAAAATGACCTTCCGTTGTATTTAAAGCGACAACGTGAGAACTATAAAGTCTTTGTTATGTTGCAGTGTTTGACGTAATCTGTTGATCAACAACTTGACCAGTGTGACATAGTTGTTTAGAATGTTGGTTTGAAATATGGTACATTATTTTCATGCTTGTAAACATGTCTCTGGATGTTCATTTTTTATTCTGTAAGGCATGGCCTCAAGTTTAAAATTTTGTTTGGAAATTTATTGAGGTCTTTAGGTGTAGTGTTGAATGGTGAAAGGACGAGAATGGAATGAGATTTGGCTTGTTAAATGTATTGATTGTGTTGAAAAACAGATTAGGGTGTGTGTGTTTTTAATGCTGAAGTACGTACTTGTGGTTGGGAGTTGAAGTGGCTTGTGGCAAGTGCTTTGTCCAGCAGATTTAGTTGATGGAAGCGTACAATTACTGTCTTTTTGGATTGCATGTCAGATAAATAAAAAGAAAAACACAGGAAGAACGATATGCAGCTTTGCTAGAAATTGCTATGGCCACACGCGAAGAAAATACAGCTAACTCTACATTCATTGTTTTCTAACTTCACCTTTAACAAACTATTTGTTAATGCTTCCTTTGTTTGTAGTCTCTGCATTGTACAGTAAAATGTTGCAAAGTAACGGCCAAAGGGATTTAGTTGGTTCTAAAGTAGAAAACTTTTATTTAAAGCATTAATCTTTATTTCAATTCTTAGGAAGATTTTTCGAGTGTATTTTTTTTTTATTCAGAATAGTTGAGGACATTCCATTCCACCCGAAGCGGCCGTTGTTGGCAAAAATGTCACTAGGGAGTTAAGATAGTGTCAAGCTATGCATCATTTCCATCTGCTCAGGGAAATGGAGGAGGAAAAAGTTCTAGAAGCAATGCATAAAAAAGTTGCATTTTACTTGAAAGTGTGCATCAAGCCTTATTTATCTGCTTAAAATCTAATGTGCTGGTTTTTCCTTTTTTTTTTTTTTTGGTAGAAGGGGAAAATTTCAATGAAGTTATTTTTGAACTCCTTCATTGTTTTCTTTACAATTTATCCAATTAAGTGCTGTTTGCTAATTTCAATCAGTTTAATTGTGCTTGTGTGTGTGTGCTATTGTTAAGCCATTTGTGTTAATGCAAATCATTTAGATATAAGTACTTCTGACTACAGCCTTAAATTTAATTTCAGCACAATTTAAATTATTAAACTTAATTAGCTAATTGGTTTTGTGACAATGAATGCTGCGCATTAGTTAAACGGTGAATAAAATAAATCCTGGAAACGTTTGGTTTTAACAATGGATTATTTCCTGGTGGTAGTTTTTCGCATATATCTACACGTCGAAAACGGTGACAATCTACTTGCCAATACAATGCACTGCACTGTTGCAGTTAATACATTGTCTTTAATTTATGAGTGTCAAGTATGTAATTTAAATAAGAAGTACTAATTTTTAACAATATTTTTGGAACTCTAAAATTATATTTTCTGTTACAAGCAGCAGTCGCTTTCACGTCTCGAGTTGTTTTTTCAATTTCACGTTCCACTTATGCCTTGTGGTCTTTTCTAAACCATCTGTCAATCCAGTTGGTTCTTTTCTCCTCTCACAATAAATCCCCACCCACTTAACTTCTTTATCACACTGCCACATTCAGATTTGAGACTATTCGTATTTAAAATGTTGTTACCCAGCAATTTCTCTCTGTCACCAGAACAATTTTTTTCTCCTTCAAAATCTATCATTAAATATCTTGAAGAAAAAAAGTGACACTTGAGAAAAACAGTTCTGTTACAACAATAAATCGGAATGAAATAGTGTGTTTTGGATATGAGGGTTGATATATAACTCAAACGTGTTTAACCCTAATGACCTTGCGCACTTCTCTGTTTCTTCTTCTCTTCCTCCATTTGGGCCACGAGTTCCTCAGCAGGGATCTCAACAACGTCTTTCCGCTCGAGCAAGTGTGAGCAGCGCCTTCTGGTGCTTAATTGGCTCGAAGGGTGCGTGACACGAAGCCACGAGGCAATAAATCACCGTGGACTGGTGGTTGTTGCCTTTAAGGATCAAGGAGAAATGGGCTTCGTGTTAAAAGGGTGTGCGAAGGTCATTTGGATTGCACTAGTTTTGACCAAGTTTTGCAGGTCGAGGATTTTCTTCGCTTATTGGATTAAGACTTAGTTTTTCTGTTGGGAGAGTTGGATCGAGGTGTTGTAATGTCTTTAAAGAGTTTGGGCGGTGGACACTCAAAGGGTATTGCATAACAAAGTGATTTAGTTGCAGAAGCATTACGTTTTACACTTCATAATATATCTTTTATTCTTCTCTAGTAATGAAGTTTAGAAAGAAAAAGAATGGAAGCTGGCTTTGTTGAAACAAGATCAAATTAATACAAAGTCAAATAAACGTGAACATTACTATACATTGCAATAAAACCTAATAATGGGGCGATGTTGCTTCGGAAGTTCTAATAATGGCCGCAGTTCTAACAATGGTGGCGCGTCGGTACCACCGAGTACCGACGCGCCACCGTTGTTAGAATACTGCGGCCATTATTAGAACTACCGAAGCGAAATCACCCCATTAACAGCTTAGAACTTTATATAAAACATCACAGTATTTCTGTAGGTATTCATAGCAAATTTTAATAATGATTAATACTGGTAGTTCATCATAGGAAATTTCGTGTCATGTGAATATTGAAGTGCAATAAGCAGGAAGGGTCTAATTTGTTGTTGAAGAAGAAGAAGAAGAATGTAGCTAATCTAATTATCTGATTGTGTGTTGTTTTGTGTTGTGGGTCTAATTTGTTGAAATGGTAGGCGGGTGTTCAAAAGGTAATTTTTAATATGTCCTAATAATTTCGTTGTTCAACACTTTGGTTCTCATAAGCTTAGTGTAGAGAAGAGTTCCTGCATTCTATAAAACATGAAAAACTTGTTTTTAATAGCACATTTCCTTTAGCACAGGCTTTAGGTTAATAATGCAGACAGGTTTCTATGTCTGGGTTTGACATTTTATAGAGCTCTAAAACAAAGCAGATGTTGAAATTAAAATCTGTTTGTTGTTGAAGAAAATTTTTTTATTTAATGCATTTTTATTGTAAGTGTCTGTAAAAGCAATTATCATAGTTGACAATGTCTAGTATTGTATGAATTTACATACAATATTATGCATTTTTAAGTTTAAAAACAGAACAGTTTAACTTTTAAGACGTTAGCAATGGGGCTGTGATTTAAAATAGTTATCAGTTTAACTGCAAGCAGTAAAGTTTGCTTATACAACTTGAAAAGCTGCATGGTAGCTTTAGTTTGTAGCCTTTGTTGAAATATTGACACATTCTGCATAGGCAATTTGATGGCGGCAATAGGGCAAAAGAGCATCGTTTGAAGGGGAAATTGACGTCATTGGAATCGTATCGGAGCGGTCCTATAGCTATATTGACACTGACTTTTGACACGAGGGACGGCCATATACAGCTAGATATTCCATCCAAACAGGATTTGGGTTTATCTAGCGAGAGTACCTGACTGCCGTCAATGGACTCTGAAAATCGGTTATGTGCAGGTGTATTTCGTTATTTCCGTTTTAGGTGATCAGTTTTATTAAAGGTACTTCGTGTTGTCACATTTTAGCTAGAATTTACTTTTATAAAATTGTGTATTAATTTTGTAAGTAAAATTTAGATGCTACTATTGGACTCTTGTTAAGGTAATCTTGTCTAACTGTAGTCTCAAGTAGGCAATTTAGCAGTTTTCAAAAGAGTGCAAGTTTGAATTGACTAGCCGCAACATTTGTTATTATATTCCGTTTTCTATACAGTTATTCATCAATAAAAGTTTAATTTTATTCCTATTTCTACCTTTGTTCTAAGGGTACACTCGGTCATTTCATTTTCTTTTCTGTTTGAAATGTAGCTATCACAACGAATGTACATGATTACTACACTAGAATATCCTCAGGTCTTGAAGTGTTTGGAATATATTAAAAGTTTACAACAAGTTATTTCAAAACTTTTAGGTTTTAACAAAGCCATTAAAATTTGCTTGGAATTTTTAGAAAAAGTCCTGTACCCCAGAGGCATACTTTAACGTCATAGAAGGTTTAGTAGAGTAAGAAACAAGAATCCTTTCACTTGTAAAGGGTAGTCAACCACAGTCACATGCATATTCAGCTTTTCCAAAGCTTATATCCATTTTTACATAATTTGAAATCATTATACCCCTTCTGCTAGATAAATTTACACTGTGGGCTATTGCTACACTCATATTTACCACTAACTGATAACAGCTAATACTGCTAGACTCGCTGGAAGCATTTAATTATCTCTTAACTTTGTCATTGGCTAGCAGTTGCTGCAGGTTTACGAGGCTGCCTACAAATAATTACCCAAATTAATTATTTAAGCTTCTAAGCTACTAATTAAATAAACAACAATCATGTTAATACCATTTTTTGCTTTGACATTTAAAGCCTGGCAAGCACAATCTTTAAAGACCTAGTCTAAAATAAAATACAGTCTAAAAATTGGGTCTATATGCCTTTTCACAGGTGCGATTTTAATTTCAAAATGAAGTCTACTGTTAACTAGGTGTTTATACAGTTTGAACACTGCAGGTGTTTTTGACACGTCATGATTAGTCAGAAAAATGTTCAGTGCAGTTAACACAATAGATCAAATAATTTGTCTGTTTAATCATGCGTGTATCCATAGTACAAACCCTTCATTAAGCTTAGCTAATGAAAAATGCAGAGAATAATGGATAGTGCGAAGATTAAAGGGCGTTAAGTTTGTTTATGAGAATTCATTTTTCTCATAGACGGGAATTTGTCTTGCGGTCGTTCTTTGTCTCCGTTCTCAAGAAATCGATACATGGCGAGTAGAAAAGGAAAATGGGCGACTTGTCTCTGGCTACATATCTCAGGAGGTAATTCTCTTGAGCATAATTGGGACCCATATGTGGAAACCATTTGTTCCTTGCGTTATATGCAAGTCGACGAATGAATAGCCCCGTTTCCATAGCAACTGCTCATCTTAGGTTGTTAAGGAGTCATCAAGAATAAGAGCAAATTTGCCATATCTTTGTCATCCAAGCGTGTATTTTCTTAGATTATATTTTTAATCAATAAATTTATCGTTTGACGGGTGTTGGATTGTTGATTAAATGAGGGTTTTAATTGGTTTTTATGTTAGATATCTAAAGATGGACTGAGTTTAATGTTATTGAATTTAGCAATGAATTGTTATGTGGGGAAAACAAGGCCAATAATTATTGATTGTTTTTTGATTCAATAAATAATGAGGTAAATTTTATGAAAGTAATGTATTGAAGAGTTTGTTTTGATGATTTTACCCAATTTACTTGATTGGTCTATTACCAAAACAAAATGCGTATTATGTCGGTATTATTACAGTTAGGTTTCGAAGTTATTGTTAACGGTGTTTCATTTGTTGTGTAATAATCCAGTTTAGTAGTTTACTTAGTTTCTTTATAAGAAGAGAAGAACAGACATAGATACTATATCTCTTATTTAAACCTTCCTTCATCAACAAGCTTACAAAATGCATTGCATACATTTAAGGTATGCAATTTTTGTATACAAAGCCTCATTATTGAAATCTACAAAATAAATGATTATCCGTACTACGATGAAGGTATGAACTGACACCATTTTGGATTGGAATGGCAGGTTACTTAAAGAGACTTGTCATTTTATTCTTTACATAGAATTGCAATAGGCTAATAGCACTGTTCAAGGCAAAATATTGAAAGCAACAAGTTTGGAAAACGTCTTTATGCATTACACTAGTGCTGAACATACTGGTACGTCATATGTAATGGTTCACGTGTTTGGTGTACTTTTGAAATTAAATTTGACTGATCACTGATTAGAAGTCTCACAGCCAAAGGAGGGCTCCTTAGTTAAAAACTGAACTAGAATTTTTGTGTACCAGGATGCCCACTTACTATCAAATGCCACCATCTGACACGAGGTAGCGATTAAAGCGCGCACTTGGTGACGTCTGACATCCTGCTTTAAAAATGGCTTCGTTCTCATGGAAGTTGTTGGGTCTCATTAAATCGAGGAAATATAAACATTCTACTTTGCTTTTACTCATCGCATTTACACGCTGGTGTAAATAACACATTTCACATCAGATTTGTAAAAATTTGTTGTGAAATGTAAAAATTTGTAAATCTCATTTTTCTTGCGGCGCTCTCTGCGCTTCTTCTGAAATAAAAACAGCTAAATAAAAAAGATTTAATAGTCTTATAATTTATCACCCTAAATTTTACAAAAAAAATTAATGTCTCCCTTATCGAACCTTGTTTGTGTTTTACCCACATATCCTGACTTGTTTCCTCAACCTCCCTATTCACACATCCATCTTACCTTGAAATACCTACAGGGTGCAATTGAAATCATTTCTATTGGGTTTCCCCTGCTAAAGGGAATCGTGGTTAAGGGTTATCCTTTTGTCTGAATCTAAGAAACAATGTAATAATTTTTTTTTTTTCTTTCTAGTTACGGAAAAAGAAGTGAAGCAATGGTAAGTGAGCTTTTATACTTCACCTAAGGTTAAATGTCAAGACATTTAAAACTTGAAACGGTAAAAAAGATTACTAATAGTAAAACGCTACGTGCATTGGAAACTCAACACACACATGGATTGTGTTTTAGTGAAGTGGCACCATCATGACGTCATGCTCGCTCGTTTTTAATGGACGTTTTATTACAAATGTGTCATCAATGCACTCAATACACATGTGTATGTGTTGCATTTTCGAATGCACCTAATATTTCTGTCACGAGTTGTTTTCGCTACAGAATAACAATATTTTTTACATTCACTCGATCGATTTCCTTTATCAAAAAGCAAAGGGTTGTGTGTATATGGATTCGGTATATTTTTAATGTACATTGAACCAATAGGGGAAGCGTCTGCCATGGCTTTGATGGACAGAATCTTGGGTCTTTTCTCATTTAAGATGCTGCTGCAGCGCCAAACTGCTGCCGGTTTTGGCTCAATGCATGATTCATAGCTCTCGGGAAGTCCGAGAGTGTCTCGTTTCAGGTCTTAGAGCTATTCTCAACATCCCTCTATGTCCATATATTGATGCTTGGGAATAGTTTGTTGATTTTTAAGTGAAAATGAGAATTTCCCCTGCTTTTGCTAGATGGAAATGTAAATGATGTTTTCCATATTTCAGTGTATTTTTTTATCTGTTTTTGGATGTTTTTATAAAGTGGTTTAATATTTTATTTTGAAGTAAAGGTTTGGGCAGGAGAACACACATTAAGGTTAGAAAGTTTATTTTTGAAAGTTATTTTTAAAGTGTGTGTAGTGGTGGTGATGTTAGAGTAGTTTTGTTAATCGACCAAAATAGTTTACGTAATTAAATTTTAATATGCAGAATGAATGACAGTAATGAATTAAAATCAAATGATATCATATATCATATCACATAACATACCTTAAACCAAAAAGTCACTTGTAAGAATAAAATCAGAAAAAAATTTACACTTTTTTAACATTCTTTTTGCTGCGCAGTGAATCCATTCCCAGCCCGAATTCCCAACAAATGTGTGGGCTACCCTAGTTAAATAGATTGTTCACTTACATTACAGATTTAAATAGCACACATTAATTCTTTACCTTTACACACATTCCTTTTTTGCTTACTTATTTTTTTATTCTTTTTTGGCTGAATACATAAATCAAAAAGCAAACATCATTACAGCCCCTCAATGTATAACATCAGTGCTGCTTGCAGCAGATTTTATTTAGACCGAGTACACTCATTAGTTTGCTTTAATTATTATACTGATGGGCCTCATTAAATCTGTGCAAAATGAACAACACGTTGAGCCAAGCAAACTAAACCGTGAAATAAAATTCCGAAATATGATTGACATTAATTAATTAAAACTTTAATTTTAAAGAAGCATATCAATTCCTTACCTAAAAATGTATTTATAGATGCGTAAAAATTTATAGTCATTTGGCCTTTAAAAGAGCCAAGTGTTAATTTCTCTTTTTTCACGTGAATTGCGTGATCTGCCTCCGTTTTCCAATTTCCATTCTGCTAATTAAAATAATTACATTTCTCTTGTTCTGTCTAAGAATGTTGGGAGATTCATTACCTATTGGACGTGGGAAAAGGAATACAATATTTTCCTGGTGATTCATGAATTTTTATTAATTCATTTTAGGAAATGGCTTTTTCTCCTCTTTTTTTTTATTTTTTAGTGTTTTCTGAGGGAAATTTAATTTAGAAAAATTGTAAGGAAAATTGTTAACGATCGAAATTTATCTTTTTATTTCTACAACCACGCCCTACAATTTTTTGGTGAATCTGTTGAGGTTATTTTTACTCCGCCCTTTTATCTTACTTGGGTCAGAAAGAAAAATCTGTAGTTTAGATGATGGATAAAGCTGGGCAAAAATTGTTGCAGGGAAAACTGTTGGCTTCGCTTACTTAAAGGGGCAGTCAACCCTCTTGACAGTTTTTGTTAAAAGGGTTTGTGACTTGTTAATTGCTATTGTGCTATTTTTCAGTATATGTTTGATCATTAATTTGTTATAATGTGATTTTACATCATGAAAAGGATTCATTTATCTGACCAATGCATAGATCACATCTGAAGTTTTCTCTGATTCGCGAAATTATTCTTAAGTTTTAAAGTATATCAAAAGGAACATCCCATTTGGCTGGACTATTGGATTATCAAAAAACATGACATGAGATATAGCTATTTATTTGGGAAAAATTATTGCAACCTTTAAGACTTGGACCTGAAACTAAGTCAAATAAATTTAAATCAGGTTTCTTTTCAATTTTTAATTTTAAAAAGTTAAAAGCTCATTGCTAAAACTACCATTACACCGGACCATTATTTGCTATCTTGGAAAAATGTTTTCAATGCACTCAACTTAATGATCCGTTAGTTTAAAAGTGATGATGGAACTATCCACTAGTGTCCACTTGGCCAAAGTACTAAACAAATCTAGGCTAGAAGAGAAGAATAAGAGCGGATTGAAAGTTTTATGTATCCAATGTATCCTCAGGAGGAAAAACTGACGAAATTGGCAACGAAACAAGTGTCTGATCACTTCGAGGCTTCTTATTTAATTCTGGGTTTGAGTGACGTTAAAGACCTCAATTCATTTATTCTTGAATATCTAAGAGATATTTTTGAAAGTTGCTTAGCCTATTGCAACTAATATTGCAATACTACTCTACTGTCAACTGTCAAAGTGATTATAATGGTATTCGGAAGCCAATATTGAACATGATATAAGTTTGTTGTTGTCTTAGTAGTTTTCCTTCCACCTACCCCTTCATTTTCTGGGGTTATGAAGTTGGTATGACAGCAGATGCTGTGAACCACATGTACAAGATCGATCGAGGTCAGTTGTTAGAGAGGTCGTAGGCCCTGCGGACAATGAAGGAAAAAGATTGAGTTTTGTAGCAGAGGTAGAAAAGAGGAATGTAGTTGTTTTTTTTCCTCCAATCTTATTAAAGGTAATGGTGGGGAAATGCATGCAGACAAAATGGATGCATCAGAAAAGTGAGGCCAGGTATGAGCATATCGATTGAAAACCGACCGGAAGATAATGCTGCCACTCCAGAACTCTGTGAAGCTGCTTCTCAAAAAGCTTTTTTTTATTGACTCAACGAAGAACAGGGTTGAGAGTGTTGTTGAATTGAGCCCCTTTTAGTTGAGAAGTTGTGTTTAGATTTTAAAATGGAAGTAATTCAATTTTCCAGTCTTTGGTAATTTTGATTTGTTTGTCTGTGAACTAGGAAATCACAAGTTTAGCATATAAATTTTTAATGAGACAATATAGAAAAGGGAATTACAGTTATTTCTGTCGAATTGATCCAAGTGAATGTGGAAATCAATAAGATCCAATCAAGAAATTTTCTTATTGGAGAGAAAGCAATTGTTTTTCTGCACACCACAGGATGCTCCTAAAAGGCTTAGGAAAGTGGATGAATAGTTTGCATTTACACAATTTTATGTATGTATGTATGTATGTATGTATGTATGGTTTTAGTTGCAAGTTATTACGATGCTAGTCTTTACAACTTTAAATATATTTACATAATTTTAGTTGTATGCATAGAGAATCTCAGGGTATA
>JAQGAS010001036.1:0-27268 GCA_034686365.1 Pachymerium ferrugineum | reverse complement strand
TCCTCAATAGTTCAACAAATAAACATCTCTAAACAATCACCAAGTCTAATCATTTCCACAGCACAAAACTCGCCACAATTTTACGAATAAATTAATCACTGGATGGGAATCTACGATACGCAATCTCTAGTTGATCTTCTTCATTTACTTCTGGTATTACGTATTTCTATTCCCTATTTATTGGGTGATATGAATTTTTAAGACTTCTCGCTTTCACTTTAGACATTTTTGTTTATTCATATCACCCATTAAATCTACCGTCACGTTCGTTGCTTAACGAACGACTCCGCAAACTCCTTGCTCTTCGTTACATGTGGGCGGATTTCCTTCAACTTACCAAAACACTTGCTAAGATTAGTCTGCTTGTCGATAAACACTTTAGCTGATATGACATTTCCAAATGGCATAAAGGTCTGAGCTAGATCATTATCACCAAATTCCTGTGGCAAATGGTAGATGAAGAGGTTGGCCCCTTCAGGACCTGAGCGGGAAAGAGTAGATGAATCTATGAGTGAAGACAAAAAAAAAAGGAATGGGAAGGGTATGGGGAAAAAAGAAGTAGGATGACAAATAAGAAAGAAAAAAAGAGAAAGGAGAAAAAGGAGAGCAAAAAAAAAATTGTATTAGAAGTCATTATTCACTTTCTAAATACACTATTTTTAAAAATTTCAACACAAATATTGTGAGATTTTTTTGGGATCAAAATTATTTTGTTTAGACAATTTATGGGTAAGTTTACACAAGGGTACGTACGAGGCAAGTATTTGCACACGTGTCATCTCTCACCTTCGATTTGTTTTCCTGCAGGAGATGATGTCTGCTGCAAAGTAGCTTGAGTGAAAGCATTTGGGAAGGCAGCTGGGAAGGAGAAAAAAAACAAACAAAAAGGACAAAATATTAAATTTAGTAAGGAATTTCTCCCATGTTAGAAACAACATTTCAAAAATACAACAAAGTACATTGCACACAACAAATATACTTAACATGAATATCTAAAAGACAAATTATTTGTAATTAAGCAAAGGTAGCTTGACAACAAATTTGGGAAAATGGCTTTTTATTTTTCTGTTACCTGCGTATTGCTGGATACCCGAATAGGCTTGAGATAGGGCTTCTAAACTTGGTCCATTGGTGGCCAAGCCAGAACCGAGCCCGTTCATATTGACAGAGCCCATATTGGTGGCAGCAGCTGCCATGTTGGACAAATTGGTGGTGGACATTCCCAGAGCCATTGTGCTCACTGGGTTGATGCCACTGAGGGATTGCGCTGTGGTGGACGCGGGGACGGTCAAACTACCTACAAGGTAATAAGGATTATTAGTAATGAGAAAGCACATACTTTGCAAGTGTACAATCAAAATTTGGTGCAACAACATTTAGATTATTTGGAATAAAAATAAAAGAAAAACTCTTTCAATTACACTATTTGCAGATGATTTATGATTTATACCAAGTTATTACTACAATTTTACTGCAATTAATTCTTCAACTTTTCATTTTAGTGTTTGAAAAACTAAAATGAGACTCTTTTTTCTAGCCAAATTTTTAATGAATCTGCAGTTGAATTTCCAAAATGAGTGCAGTAAATGAAAAATAACTGCTATTGGCATGACTTTAAAAGGTGCCATATTGTGTGATGTCATCTAGGTACTGTGTAATTTTTGATTTTTGAACCAATTTTGAAAAGAACGTCTTTTTCAAGACTTAATATACTTTACCTGTGTTCTTATTGTTATTCCAAATGTAGTAAGAGAAGTCTAAAGTTTGGGTAAGTTTTAAAAAAGAAAAAATTTGTATGAAAAAATTATAAAATAAAAATTTCAAAGCTGCTAAAATCAAATTCCTTTCGAATCAATAAACACAAAACCACCATTATCCACAAACAAAAATTTCCACCACAGCAAGGACTGTCATGCAAGTTAGTGCAACACCCAAAAGAGAGAGAAAAAATTCAATAGTCCAAACTAAAAGACTCACCTGAACTGCTTGCTTTTCCTAGTAGAGCTGCTTGATATGTGAAAAAGAGAAGGGGTAAAGAAGAAAAGGATGTTGTGTGTGGATGGAAATAAAAAAAAATGTAAGATTAGTCACAATTTGCATGACAAAAATTGCTAATGAAAACCCTTAATGGGTTTTTAATTTGTAATGAGCAAGTTAATTTTTGCCTCATGGTTTAAACATGATATCCCATGCAGTACAACAGATTGCATTAAACACACAACATCAAAGCTGCACCATCTTGTGTCTTAATTTCACCAACTTATAAACTCGTTACCCTTTAATAAACATAAAATAAACCAACCTGTAGCTGATGTCAGGCCCGGTAATGCTAGAGAAAAATAATAAAAAGATGGTTGTGAGGAAACAATAAACCATTAAAACCAAATAAATAAAAGCCCATTTTAAAACAAAAGCCCAGGTATTAACCCTTTGCCACCATTATGAAGCAGCTGCATCAATATCATATTATATGAAACCCCATTTTCCCTAATTGAGACCAGGGTTAGGTGGGTGCAGAAGAAACCTTATCGGACAAACCATCAATGTGCCGTCACCGAAAACCAATTCCAATTACAAAAGACAAGAGAGTCATTAGAAGATCATCAGGAGAAGGTAAAAACATCTGAACCCCCTCAAATAGAAAAAAGAGAAGAGAAAAATAACACTAGCTCATCATTAAAAACATTATGCCTGCTTAGTTAGGATTAAGTATTTTTTCTCATATTAACAAATTACTTTTAAAAAAACCAAAAAGTTTAGGAAGTGATGAACTGGTGCCTATAAATATAAATAACCAATCTAAATCCAGATTTAGGGCTCAATCATTTTGAGTTAGTCAATATTGCATTGCCCAATGTTTTAAAAAATGATCTTGTAGTGACTCTGACAGAACTTGCTTTGAGAGTTGATACAAATAAAATTCAGATTTTCTGATCTTATTTAAAGCTAATAACACCAATGAAATTTAATTAGAGTAATACGGCCTAATGCGATTTGCAGCTTTGACTTCATTTTTTCAAGAAAAATAAAAATTGGGAGGGAAAAAAAATTTAGAGCTTCAGATGTAAAAGAAACGGCGCGAAACAAACACGAGAATCAATCACACAACAACATCCCTTTTTTCTCTTTTTTTACACTCCAATTTTAAAAGCACCCGTTGCTTTTACGTTCGTTACACACTTTTTCCTTAATTTGACATACCAGTAAGGCCAGTGCTATTACCAGAAGTGGCAGCAGCCAAGGCGGCGAGGTTCTGCATGCTCATAGGATTCAAACCTGGAGAAAAAAAATGATTAATTAATCATGCAATTAAAAAAAATTGGAGAATATGTTATCAATTAAAGTTGAAAAAAATTCATAAGGGAGCCATCATTTTCATTCCCTCAATGATAATCAAGGAAAGATATCGTTAAAAAAAATAGATAGAGAGAGGAAAATGTGTGAGGGGGTTGTGAGAGACGTTTTGCTCGTGAATATTTAACTCACTCATTTGTGGGTGCACGAGAGGAAGATTTTTAGTCGTGCCAACACATCAGAACAAGAAGGGACCAGCTGCATTTGATATTTAAATAATTCACACATTAAAGTCTCTTTATACACGTAGCTTCAATCAATTTGCGAATAAAATATGGAATATCGTGACCAAAAGTACCGGTCAAACGCATTAAATCTCGCATTAATATTCAATTTTCCTTTCCACAAAAAAAAAAAAAAAAAAAAAAAAAGAAGAAAAATTGTCACGTAACCAAAAATTAATTTTTCCGCTAAAGGAGGTTATGAAATATTAAGTAGATATCATTTAGGGTAATTTTCGTCAAAATAGAAAAATTAAATTAAACAAAAAAAAAAAATTAGAAACATAGAAAACATACATAATTTTAGTTAGTTAAAAAGAAAAAAGTTATAAAATTTTTTTATTTTTTTTCAATTTTATACCTGGATTAGCAACAGCTATATTGGCTAATGCAGCTAAACCTTGCAAATTGGCTGTGTTGATTTCTATTTTAAAAAATTGAATTAATAAAAATAAAAAAAAAACATCATGAATTAATAATACTACCTGCTGTGTTATTCCCAGTAGGAATTGTAAGGCTGGCTAGACTTTGACCTCCTAGTCCTTGTAATCCTACCAAGCAGTTTGAACCTGCAACAACAACAAAATGCCAGCTCAAATTAATTAAATAAAATTTTTTTAAAATTCCAAAAAAAAAATACCTGCTGTGCTATTATTCGTCGCTGCTGCTAAAGCAGCCAGCTGCTGCATTCCTAAGGCATTTACACCTGATTAAAAAAAATAAAAACAATTACTAAATATTTATTTAATTGCATAACTCATTAAACTGTCTCCAGAGGGCGTTCATTTCCAGCTTAAAGACAACCTTTCAAAAAGTTAACTCTAATTTTCCCCTGTCAGAACTTGCAAACTTAAAAAAGTGGGACGTAAGGGCTTTGATACGAACTCAAGGAAGGGTATGGATAAGGGGAAAAGGGAAGCAGAGGGACCCAAGTGGCCACTGAGTCCAACCAATTCCATTTGCTCGGGTGTCAGACTCAGGAAACCGGTGAAAAAAGCCTCTCCAACGACTAAACTGGATCCATCCTCTGCTAGGGTCCATCCTGAGCAATTTTCTTTCCTTCCTCTTCTACTTGAATCCTCCATTTTCTACTACTCCAATTTCCTTTTCGAGATGATAAGACCATGCGAGTAATTTGCAGTGAAAAGGGGATTTGCATGTAGCACCATCTTTACTTTCAAGTAAAGTCCTCCAATACAACTCATTAAGCATTTCTGTCAGCTTATTGCAAACAGATTTTGATGTTCACACACTTTTTTCTCATTTTACTCAACTAAAGCTCCTTATTAGGCCAAGTGATTTGCCAAAGACATAGATATTTTGCATCAAGGTAGAGGGGACTTAAACCCCCTCTCCGGCTTTTCATTAAACAAAATGTAAGCTGCCATGATTAAGACAAATTCTGTCTTGTTATGCCAGTCACTTTTGTATAAACAAGCACAAAATCCTCATCAAACAGACAACTTGAAGGCAGCAGATTAAAGGAAAAAAAATAAGATCACCTGATTTCATTAAGTCAAAGAAAAAAAGAGATTTTTTTTAAAAGGAAAGAAAGAAATAGCCGTCACATTTCCCTCTGGCCTTGCTAATTAGCATAATGAGTGTGGAGTGTCGAGTCTAGCATCCATCATTGAACCTGTCTCTAGAGGCTGTTGCACAAGAGGAGCATCACAAACTCCTGGTACGTGAGTCTTTGACTAAGTGGGTTGGGGAAAAGGGAAAAATATCTTGAGGAACCATCGTCTTAATGATGGGTTTAATGAAAAGCTCGCTCAACTCGATGCCATTTAGCAGCCAAACACAAACATCAACCTGCACTCGACTCAAAAGAGGGGATTAAAAATGTTAGAGGGGTGGAGTAGGTAAGTCAAAATGAGGGTTCCCTTTCTTACCTGTAAGTTGCGGAACACTGGTGAACGTACTCACACCACCACCAGCTGCCTGCTGAAGAAGCTGAAAAGAAATAAAAAATGGAAATTAATTTCAAAAGTTTTCAAGTTCAATATTAAAGGGGCAGTTGAAAATGTTTGGAACTTAAATTTTTCTCACATTGAAAATAACTCGAAATACACAATTTCAACCATGTGACGTAAAGTAATTTCCTAGCCGAGCTTGGCCACCAATAGAAATTAAACATGAAACAATGGGTTATGTAGCCGAGCTTGGCCACCAATAGAAATTAAACATGAAACAATGGGTTATGTAGCCATGCTTGGCTACCAATAGAAATCATTTTGCACCAATTTCGGTACTTATTGTTGATTAACTAGAAGGAAATTGACTTTTTGACTCCAAACTCAGTTTCACGTAAAAATGTCTACTACAATTAACTTGTCAAAAGAGTAGATTGCCCTTTAATACGTTTCATGGTTGGTTAAATAATTCTTGCACTATTTGTTGCATTCCCCATGAGACTTTTGTTTATTACCATTTTATAAAATCACCCTGTTAACACCCAAAGTAGATCTTGGGGTATCCCCTTAAACTCGCACGTATAAAAATAAAAATACATCCATAAAAGTAACTAACAAATATGACCTTTAACATAAAAATTGGTGGTAAAAAACAAAAACTGGGGCCATCTAATGCATAATAATCCGGGCAATACACGTTGGGAAAGCAAGTAAAGGGATGCAACCGACCTGGGAGTGAGTTGACGGAGCACTCACCACCTTTTACAGGCCCAAAGAGGCAACGGCTCGGTAATTTCTAGCACGCTTCATAAACTTTTAGTGGGTTCTGAACGGCAGCGTCATAAGGCAATTTACATTGAACAAGAGGGCGCCAGCATTACCCTGAATTTGGCAGCATCTGGGGAGAGGTTTCAGCCAACGATGACAGAACTATGTAGATTCCCCCCTCTTAACGTACATCCCCGCCTTTCCCGTTTCCCCCCAGAGTGCCTAGAGCATCGCTCCATCTTCAAATTGGCTTTTAACGAGCCAGACGAGGACAAAACTCCGCTCAGAAAAACATGCAGATGACTACTCAATATTCTCTACATACAAATTTTATCTTGAAAAAAATAAGTGGGAGGGTAGTTTATCAAACATTCATAATAAACAACAACGGCAAAAAGATTGCGTCACACTTAAAAACTATAATTAACCAAACTTTTAAAAACATTAAAGGGGCAATCATCCCTTTAAACAAGACCGAACTTGGCCACCAGTAAGAAACTATTGTGACTGATTTCCAATAATGGCACAGAAAAATTTTATTTCATTAATATCAACTTGTCAAAAAGTTCTTTTGCTTCTTTAAGCTTTTTTCCATTATGAGGATTAGTTTCCTTCCTCCCTCTTTCTTTCTCTTCCAAATTTGAAATAATTAAAAATAGTAATTATTTCAGCTTTCTTCTTTCAAAGGTTTGATATTTGGAAACAATTTAATTAAAACTCTTTAATTTACCCTCTAAAATCGTCTAACAGACTATTGCAAGCCAGATTAAAATAAAAAAAAAAAGAAGGGGGAGAATTTTCTCTCACGTGAAGAGAAGCGCAAGATAAAAGCAGCGAAGCCATCAGAAAATGTTTTTCAACAAGGCTCCTACGGGATTTGAGCTTGCAAAAACAGAAACGATGTAGTAGTCAAGGAAAGGAAGCGGAGAATTTCTTTGCTGTGATGCCCCATAGGAATAATATACATCCCTATTTGAAGGAGGAATCTTCTGGGTAATACTAGGGATTTCATTTTTTATCCCTCTTCCTCTTCTCCCTTCCTACCCTTCCTAATCCATAGTTGTCAGATTACCACTGATACGAGGCTTAATACACACACACACACACGCCTACTGATTTGGATGTGTCCATTAAAAAATACAATATTAACGTTGTTTAAATGTAACTTAATCTATTAATTAATCAACACAAAATGGATTTGTTGTTAGCATCTGTTGAAACATTCTAATGTTAAATAAATTATAAAATTTCTGCTATTATAAATCTAGTCACTTCAATTTTACTTTAAAACGTTTTTTGGATAGTGCATTGCAGAGATAAAATCGTATTTGACATCCAAAAGCCGGAGGTAATGACATTGATAACAGGCCAGAAGCAAGCAGAAATAAAAACTTTTTTTTTTTTTTTAAATTCTAGATTAAAGTAACTTGTTCAAAGAATTTAAATTGGTGATAAATAACACTATTCTAAGTAACTGTGTAGTTAAAATTTCATGAAATAAGTATAAAGTGAGAATTATAATTTGTAATAGTTACAATTATTATAATGTAGGTTTTTAGTAATAAACTTTGAAAGCTGTTATGTGAGCCAATAAACCTATGCTTGTTGCAAAAACAATGCCACTGGCTTTGATAATTGTCAGAGACAAATGACTCGAGTTATCTGGGGATAAGCGGAAGTGACGCAAAGAAATTAGCTCTGAAGATATATTGGGTGTGCTAGGTTAATCCAGAGTCATCACTCCTTAACCAAACTGTTCGTTTGAAAAGTCCGGTCGCATTTCTAGATAGCTTCACTCAAACTGCATAGAGGGGTCATTACAAATACTAAGAACAACGATTATACATAGGTAAAAAATCAGCCATTTTGCTAGTTTCTCTTTAAACCAAACTGTTTCAGTCACCTCCAAACAACTCGAGTCATTTGTCTCAGGCAATTATCAATCCTTTAATGCATTACAATTTTAACACATACAAATTACATTTCTACGCGTTAGCATTAAAACAATATGACAGCTAAATTTTATCGCCATCTATTGACATGAAAAGTAACTGATACTTAAAAACAGCGCATTTACTCGCGAGTCAATACACCCTAATCAATTTGTGGTTACATGGTAAAAATGTTGGTGAACTTATGTTTGGCGGAACATAATTTTAACCCAGTATGTGACACTAGACAATGCATATGTCGCCACGCATGTCCTTACGGCAACCCAGGGGAGTTCCGCGCAGAGACCATGAAACTCCATTCTCGAGCTCATTCTCAACTCCATTTTACTAAGTCACACAAACAGTTCCTGGAAAAGCTGTGCAAACTGTGAATCACTTGAGAGGAAGAAAATATAACTACAGGGGTCCATGCAACTCAAACACATTAAAAAGAGCAGAATAAAGGCAAATAAAACTCTTTTATGCCACTATTGTAAAAATGGAACCATTTGGAAAATAACTACCACTTCACACACAATATACAAATAATAAAAAAATTAAAAAAAGAAATTGCATTTCACTGAAAAGCTATAAATTTAAATTGGAAAAATCCTGCTCAAAATGCTAATTCTTTAAGAAGATAGTTTATAACCCCCATAGCATCACTAAATCTTTTTTTCAATTAGAAAATAAAACGACTTTTATATATTTTAATTTATTTCGGGATTTCGTTTGATCTTTATGCTTATTTTGTCTCATCTAAAAGCAAAACCAGTAGGTAAAGTAAAGGCATGAATTATGCACAAGGCAAAGGCTCAACTTGAAGACAACTAAAGAGAGTAACTGAGACTGAGTTTGGCTAATGATTTGCAAGTAATTAGTCTCTTGCATTTTATCTACTTTAATTTGGTATGCTTTTCTCACAAATCCTTGCTACATGCAAGTGGATTACTTTAAAAATAATTAGGAGTGAAAAAAATTTATGTTTAGAAAACTTTTTTTTTTTTAATTTCTCTGATTTGTGGATTAAATTAATTTCGACTTCTAATCCGATTGGAATGTGTGTTATTAAACTTTAATAACAGATTAACTGAACTTTTTAAAACTTTTTAAAATTGTAACCAAATATTCGCTTCCGTTTTGAACTTTCATTTTTTTTTTTTTTCCAATTTCAAAGAAAAGAGAAAAAAAAAAAAAAAAAAAAAAAAAAAAAAAAATCAATATTTCGTCTAGACTTGATTTTTGGTTTAAAGAGGCTGATAATTGTTGCTAGTTGGAAAATGAAAAAAAAAATCATTTCCTCAACATTGATTCTCCGCGCAGATTAATTTAGCGCTAAGAACAGACGGGTCAAACGGGCAACTAGATTAAAGCTAATATTGTTTTTACAAAAAAGTTAATTAAAAAAGAAAATCTGTATAAAATGAAAAATGAAAAAAAAAAACAAAAAAAACAACAACTTTGTTAAAATATTTAAAAACTTACAGTTAAGTACTGTGGACTTAGAGCACTTAGGTTTGCGACATTCCATAAATTGGCACTCATCTGCTGCATCCTCTTCTGATCCTTTTCCTTTTGTGTGTCAGCAAACTTCACAACAAGGGGAGACGAACATCCCTACAAAGGAAAGAGAAAACTTTTCAATATTCTAAAAGATAAGAGTTCACTAAGAGAAAAAAAATATTTCAAAGAATCAATCAGTTGATTAAACTGCATATTTGTATGACAAGTTAGCAAATTAAAATCAAAATGTTTATGTATTGCAATGAATAGGTAGTTTACAATGAGTGCTTTTGAAAACAGTTTGTGGAAAAGTAAAATTAGATAAACAGATTACTACACTTTACATCAACTAGACAAGCTGTCAAAATGTAGTGCACAATGATAGAGAACTCGAATATTGATTATTTCCGTTGTAAAGCCTTTGGATTAAAATTATGCATATGCAAAATGTCAAAGCTTGGTATTAATTCATCATCAACCGACTATATCCAGTCGGGTGTACCGAGTAGACACCTTTATCAAGTGAAATCATCACTTTTAAATATGACCGATGACTTTTTCCAAACTAATATATCTTTGTTAAAATTGTAATTATGCAAGTATTTCAATATGAATTTGTAAGAGGCCAACAGAAAACAGTTTGTCATTAAAGATATTCCCACGACCCTGTGTAGTTCATTTCAAGATGTTTCACACTGAGTAATGGGTGTTGATGTATAAAATGTGTAAATGTGTACTCAAAATCAACATATTTCAACTGCATATAACGCACAATTGATGTATAAACTGATATATAAGAACCCTCGTCAAGAAAGAAATAACTTCCTAATAATTTTTGTAAGCTCATTGGTTGAATTTAATCACGTGATTTATGGTCAGGTAATGTCACTAAGCCCAAATTCCAAAACCTCGACCCAAATAAAATTGTCGAAATTTGTTAAGGTAGTAAAATTGTTATGACGTCACATCATATTTTATACATTAGAGTTAGAATTAATGTAAAAATTACGAAAAGTAAACTCCGTTGCAGAAAATCGTTTCGATAAGTGTATTGATTCGTTTCAAATAATTTTCACACTGTAGAGCCGTGTTTGTATAAAACGTTTCGGGCAATTTGTCTCTTCGAAATTGGACGACATTTTAAAAAATCTCTACCTTAGCTGGCCAGTTAAGTATAAGAGTTATACAAAAAAAAAAAAAATCAGTTACAAATGTTGTGCGACACAATTTTGATCTGTTGATCATCAGAATTGTGTGGATTAATCATCAATGACTGCAAATGACTTGAAAGTGATATGAATAACTCATGCATCTAAAAGGGTACAACATTTGTAAAGACATACAGTTCGAATTGACCTGGAATAAAAAGCTGATTGGTTAAATGAGAGAGAAAAAAAAGTTGTTCCCTAGAAGTTTCTCCTTGTTTTTATAGTAGGGGGGGAAAAAAAAACCAGGTTGTGACGTCATTGTAAATGTGCAATCGAGCAGTAATGCTTTGTCTGAACCCACTATTAGTGTTTGTAAGTTTTATTCCAACTACTTGGCACTAGACATTGCCAAAAGAAAGACAAACACACCCTGGCGCCACTGTTGATATTGGCCAATCATCAAACCAACAACTCAAGTAACTGTGTGCACAGCCAAGTATAAGAACTAGATCCTCATGTTTACTCAGAAATCGTCATATGAATTTTTATAACCAGCACTTCTTGTAAAACCCACATACTTTCTTATTGAGGAGTGCAATATCCAGAAATAGCAAAATGTAAATATTTGGGTGCATACTTTCAAGTTTATATATAGAATGGAAAAGTTATCTAAAGTTATTATTAAAAACTTAGCATAAAATTGAAATTTTTGTTGACAATTGACGAAATATTTGAAAAGTTTTGAAAAGTTTTGGCAAGTTACATAATGAAAACAAACCAGATGTTATGCCAGTTTGTCAAATATAATTTCCTTCATGCATACTCAACCATCTGTTTTGAAAAATGTGATATGATACACGAGGAAAAAAATGCATTTGCGGTATAATCAAATTCAAATCAATTTCAAGTCATATATCATTACACATTTTTGATTGACAGACAAGTTTTCAACTCTTTCTAAAAATAACCTTTAAAAAAAATCAACTTGAAACTAAGACTTTTTGAATTTTAATTACATTTCATTCTAATGTTAGCTGTTCATTAAACATAAAAAAATCAAATCCATATTTAGGAAAGACTTTTTTTTTCTATTCCAGTAATTACCATGAGTTTGACATGAGTTAGATAAAGGAAGGAATTAAAAGTAATGACCATCTATAGTAAAGCTAAATTCTTTGTTTGATGACACAGTGCAAGTGCAAAAATCATAGGTTTGGAATAATGATCATCATGCAATGACAAGTCCCTATTTTCAATTTTGCTGCTACATTCTATTAAACCCGACAGAAAAAAAAAGAAGACTCATTATTTCTTTTAAGTATTTCGTTCTTCTTTCAACATTATTTAACTTTAGAATTTAATGATCCAAAAGCGAAAAATCGTCAAGTTAATGACGCTTCTAATAAGTAGATGAAAATGAAGGAGGAACGTCTAAGTCAACAAAAATGTCTAGAAACATGTACAAGAGTGTCCAATTAGGAGTAATAGAAATAAAAGAAGAAATGATAATGTGTTGCTCATTATGTCGACAAAGTTGGAATTTCTACACATGTGCATATCACATTTCTATTTCTCTGATGGCAATTTACGTTTAAAATAAAGGCTAAATGAGAAGTGAAATGCTATGCAAAATCAAGTGCATAACAAGAGACAACACAACCACACACCCTATTCACACGCCACTACTTTCTTATTTCCTCCCTCAACTCTTTATTCAATTACAAAACTTTCGCGTTTATGCAATTAATCCAACTCCAATTAAACAACTTCTTTGTGATACTAAATAACAACACGTAGTATCAAGCACATTTTATCATTAACAAACAACCATTTGCTAAATTAACTTTTAATGCGGTCCATCTGTATTCCTAATAAAATGTTAGATTTCACATTAACCGTCAAAACAGTCAACCAGTTTGAAATTTCACTTATATATTGAGACTAATTACCATTTTGGGCATAATCTATTTCGAATTAATTTTCAAAGTTAGCATTTCGTGGTTTCGATTTGATATTTTCGCCATTGCCAAAACCCGGATGTGACGTGTAGGAATAAAAAATGGTGCAGTATTAGTCGTAGTAAAGTGAGAATAACAAAATGGCAAACAACCTCTAATATTTTTTGGGTAAAATTCTTGCTTAATAAACGTTTAAGGAACTTTAAACGGTCTTTTTCACTTCCGGGCCACAATAAACAAACCGTAGTCAACGATTTATAGTGAGCTAACGAGAAAACTTTCTATACCCGCTTAACTCTATAATGGGCCTTTCACCATCTACAAGCCTTGCAGCACTATCCTAAGAGTTGAAGCAAACTGGCACTGAAAGCCTTTTCAAGCCTTTTGCTATGAAAAACATTTAAAGCTCAACGATAAAACGTGGCCCTTTAAATTTTTGATGGGTCAGCCAAAGCGTGCAAATGCATGTGGTGGGAAGAGGGAGGGGTTCATGTAATTAACAGTTTCCTCCTAACATGGGATTTCCATTCACCAGCCCTTGTTTAGCAGCATTTTCAAGTGCTAAGAAAGAGCCAAAGGGGAGAGAAGCAAAGGACAGATAGAAGGGAGAGAGAGAGACAGAGAGAGAGAGAGAGAGAGACAGAGATAAGTGCAGGGGGCATCCAATCTTGAGCCACTCAACACTCTGGTGCCTTCCCCTCTGGTGCCTTACTGTGCCACCTAATCAAACCAATCCTTTACCCTGAATTAGTAATGGAACAGAAATAAAAAGAAAACGTTGAAGGTACTTAACAAAACCACACACGATGAGCTAAGAGGTAAAAGGGTAAATAAATTTTACATCAGATCATTGTCACACTATTTTTTTCATTAATCCAAACACTTCTAATGTAAGTTACTAAAGAGACAGTCAACTTTGTATAAAAAGTTTGAATTTAGATGTCAATAATGAAATTCTATGAAAGATAGTGACAATTTAAAAAAAAAAAATGGAGGAACAGACTATTTGGTCAAAATGGCCGTGTCACTACCTCATATACAGGTGGCCATAATGAATCAATGTCTAGTAATCACCAGCTCTATTTCACCTTGTTTAAAGCCTCTAAATCCTATTGGTAGCCAAACTCGGCCAGAAAAACTTATCTCATTGGTACTAATTAATTTTTAAAAATTACTCCATGGTTTGTTTTCAGTGCTAACTAACTTCATTATAAAAAACTTAAAAAAAAAAAAAAAAACATGTCATAAAAGATTGATTGCCCCTTTAACATCGAACCCAAAAACAAGTTTTCACTTAACTCTATTTACTGATATAGAAAAGTCACAAAGACCTAAAAGGAATAATTTAAAATCTTATCTCGTTTCGTCATCTCGTTATAGGTTGATGCGAAAACTTTGTATGTGCATTTGCAAGATTTAAATATGAAAGATCAAGAACATCGGAAACATCAAGACACATCGAAGCTATCACCAGATTTCCATCTGAAACGCGCACTCTCAACAGCAAACACGAGTAAAATCATTTCAAAATCGATAAGAATTTCCTCGAGCACACTGATTACTCTTTGATTGGAAGAAACTCTTCCCAAACTTTTGATTAAAAACTTTTCCCAATTTTAAACTTTTCAAGAACTTGTTGCTTGATTAAGTGTTTGTGTCTTAGAACAATGTAACAAATTTGAAAATTACAATAAAAGGTACACAAAAAATATAAAACATTAAAGTTTACAAATAAAAGGTACATTTTCTTACCTCCATTGTTTGTGAATGGTGCATGGCTTTGATGGCATTTATTGCACACTGCCGTGAAGCGTATGTTACAAAGGCACAGCCTGTGGGCAGAAGACATAGGAAAAAAATAGGACACAACCAGGAAACAGAATGACAAGTAACTACTCAAAAGAAAATATATAGATATGTATATAAAAAAAATAAATAAGAGAAAAAAAAAACCAAATGTGTAAAGAAAAATACTATACGAAAGCATTATTTACAACAAAACACATCCAAACTAGTGATTTTTCAAATGTTATCAACAAGTGTCTGTACAATAAAAGACACAAATTTTCTAAATATTTACACAACAGTGTATACAAATTTTTGTTGCACCACAAGCAACAACTTTGGTTAGTTTTTTTATGGTGTGTTTTTCTTATTAATATTTTATAAAGTTACATAATCAATGAAATTAAAGAGACTCACCTTTGCTCTGTCCATTTGTATCTCTTAATACAGTACATTCTTCTATGGTTCCATATGGTGAAAATAATACTCTTACGTCATTTTCATTGCATTTTTTGGATAACATGCCTACGAATAGTTTTCTCTCTGCAAAAAAAAAAAAAGAAAGAAATTACTTTTATGGCTGAAATTTAAGTATTAAGAAAACACATAAAAACAATGCTCATTTTAAAACTTGGGAGACTTTCCAAAGCTATTTAAGCCAGATTGGGAATTGAGGGTGCAAACTTTACAACCCTCTTCCATCTTTCTGCTAAGACACACAGATGAATTGTAAAACATTCTTTAAACTGCAAAAAAACAGCAATAAAAATAAAGAGGAGTAAAAACAGGTAGGTTGTGCACATTTGCCATCAATCAGGTAATCTTCCCCTCAACCATTCACATTGCCTATAAAATGAGACTTCTTGTGATGCATCTTCAACATTGAATTCCCTAACTGTCTAACTGAAATGCTATAAATTACAATGTCTATTCAAAGTATCATTTATGCTGTAAATCACATCTATACAGCTAAAACCCTAACTCCAGAAAAATTGCTGTATAGAATTTTTCCATATTAGACCTTAAAGATTGACTACAAAGTCATAACCTATGAAGAAAAATGGCTTCTTTAACTTCAGAATGTACCTAATATATGTAGTCACTTTTGTTTAACATGAAAGCTAAACAAGACATTTCTAAATGTTAAACAGTATAGTCACAACTAAAAATAAGCACAATAGATTTTTAAACTTATTCTAAACATAAACCAGTATAAAGGCAGACAGAGGGTAGTTGCCTTTCTGAACTATTGAAGTTGCCAACTAGGTTGTGCCTTTGACCACCTCATATATATATATATATATATAGTATTGACTAAGATCCAACACCTGAAGTTACACTATTTCTACATATTGTGCCTCCTAATTTTAGTCCTTGTACTATATAGAAGTTTAGCCAAGATGTATAGAACCTAATATTATAACTTTAAATTGCAGTTGAAATTAGATCATAACCCCAGATTGTTATTTTCAAAATTTTTGGAAAAAAAAAAAAATCAATAAAATTTTTAAAGAAAGTTGCTTCAAGGCAAACTATTGGTCAACCTCAAAGTAAAAACAAAAGCTGGTATAAACATGAACAAAGTCAACTTCCTCATTATTTATGCAAAGGATAATTAATAAAGTTTGGTAAAATTTATGACATGTCCTATAACCTTCTTCACAACTCTTCTCTTTTCATCAACTTTTACACAAAGCTCCAAAAATGATGACAGGCAAAGATTACTAAAACCACTTGATTTATAAGTGTTTTGTGAAAACTCGGTGCTGAAACCTGAGAAATATATTGCAAACTCCGGCAAATAATCGCCCACTTTCCTCACAAGAGCCGAACACCCTAAAGTGCAATTTTTCTTCACTTGGCTTTTGTATTTTTCAGAATACTATACACTTCATTGCCAATGCCACCAGGTTCCTACACAATTGATGACTTGAGAAATTCTTCTTTCATCTGACCAACAATTTCTCAAAAACTTTTTTAAAAGAAAAAAAAAAATTTCTTTTCTCATGTAAATGAAATTATAGTTGTACTACAATCAAATTTCCAACCTTTTTCTTCATGGATAATAGAATAAAAATTCAATCTATTAGAAAAGTTAAGCAAAAATAAGTAAACAATTAAGTGCCTTGAAAAACTTTTCTTCCCTTTATTCTTGAGGATCTTAAGTGAGTTACCCAGATTTATTCCTCGGTGAGGAGAGCAGATTGGCTGGCAACTTCCCAAATCCAATTTGACCAATACACAATACGAGTTAAATTTCATTAGGATGTTTTTCAGGATGTGAAAAACTACATTTTTTACAACCACCTCAAAAAGAAAAACCCATCTAACTCGAACTTAAAACAAAAAAAATAAAAATCAATATTGAAAAAAAAAAAAAAAAAGTATAAAAATAAGCAAATTCACCTCGGAAAATGAATAGTGACTTAAAATCTGGAAGCAATTAGTATAAGGGACGCTCAACTTCACAAGAAATTTCTTTAATAATTTCATGCATTCACGGTAGAGTGAAGATGCAAGCATATCAAGATTTCATCTTGCCCTCAAATATCAACATCCATAAATTAGCAACACATGAGGTACTCATGTACCTACAACCATGTGAAAAAGCGAAATTTCTCATTCTCCAAATGTAATTGAAGTTAGAAAATGAGAAATCCAACATCCTGAAAAAGTTCAAGTGGAGGGGAAATAAACTTGGAAACGATAGAGGGGTAGTAAGGACAAAACCATTGATCCAAATAAATTGTATTTTCATTGCACCTTGTGGCAAAAGCTCGTTTCGAGAGTAACCCACAATATGTTGCAACCGTTATCACCTTCCTTTATCTACCGTTTTATGGTGAGTAAACCGAAATCCGATCACTGTCACGTTCGACATTGATCCTTCAAATTATTTAAAACTTATATCTAGTACAAATTAATCCCAATTTGTGATTGCAATAAGGACACTTATTAAAAATTAACGACCCGTCAAATGTCGTTTTTTGAAAATGCTAATAGACACAGAAACCGAATTTTTGTAAATAACCATGTTCAAAGTTAAACAAATTTTACAAAACGTCTCTGCAGAAACTAAAAAAAACTTTGTGATTGAAATGGATTTCATAAAATCCATTTTATACCGCACAGAATAGAAATGTACAGAAACATCCAGCACAAAATTAATGTTTCTGTGCAAAGTATTGTAAAATTAGATTACAGAAGTACAACTACTGTTATCGTGTGAAACTTGCCTAAAAAAAAATCTAAAAATCGAAACGAAATCCCCTTCTTTTCTGCAGAATATTAAGCAAACAGTGTTTCAAAATATTGACAATACATCACCAATTTTGTACTTCGCATACTAATTGGATTTCTAAGTAAAGTTTTACATTTACGCAGAATAATCATTAGCGCATTAAAATTTAATATATTTCAGGTTTAAAGTTTTGAAATGTATTGCACACAAGGTGCACAAAAAATCTTACTACATTGAAAATATTTTGCCCTCTCAAAGTGGTTAGGCAAGTTAATTGAATTACAAAACAATTACCCGCTTATCTAATAGGTTTTCTGTCACCTTGATTCCTTAAAGAACGCGTACAATTTTAAGATTGTACATTTAAACGTCATATCCAATGAATTTCAACCAATCATTAATATTCTTTAAAAGTAACAAATCTAATGAAAAATAATAACTTTGATTATTCTAACGCCATTTCCAAATGGCGGTATCTTAAGAAATGACAAAACCAAAAGAAAACGAATCGTTTTACCTGGTAGGTAGTACACAGCAGGTGAGACCGGTGGTAAAGTAAACAAATTACACGTCAACAACCTCTTTCTTTTCATTTTTTCGCTTTCAACACCCAAAAAAAGGTAATAAAGAACTGAAGAAGAGTGTGCGGAAACGTCACCAGACCAAACATTCACATTGGTTGATAGAATCCTCTTTTTACAGCCTCTGGATGACAAAGAACACACAAACCAACAAGAACCACACGGTCAGTATGTTTGATTTGAGGAATAGAAAAAAACCTGAATAGAAAGGGCCAATGCAAAGAAGGAATTGGAACCCACCCGAAGCACACACGACACACATTTGGAATCAAGTTTAGATGAGAGAGTTGCACCAACATTTAGCCAAAGATGGGGAGGGGGTTAAATGGCATTCGGGTGTTGGAGAAAATCCAGGATGTGGTTCAGACTGGAAGGGGAAAAAATGAAGGAAAAAGGAAATTGGATCAAAGAGAGAACTACAAAATTGCAACCTTATTCGAACAATATTCAAATGTAAATATATAAATAAATAATAAGATTGGTGTTATCAAAATGTGTGAATTTTAAAATATGAATGTAAATCCATTAGAATAATGAAGACATTAAAAATAGAAATGATTTTAAAAAAAGGCATGTAGATAAGAAAAACATTTTTAAATTATTTAAATTAAGCTTGTAGTCAATTGCATATAAATATTTCATGGATGGTTTCATTTTAAAAAAATGCAAATGGGTCAGGGAAGAGAATTTTAGAAATAAATTTTAATTTGATATATTAAAAAATTAAGTAAAAAAAGGTAAATGTTTTGAAAAGTGAGGAAATGCATCTACTTGCTTCACTTAATTAACATCCCAAGTGACACCCACATAGTGCATAAAGGCATGAATTTTAATTAATGGCAATAATGATAAGAGGTGAGTAATTCACCCCTTAGATTGCTTACTGCTGATTAACTTCTAATTACTACAGCATCTACTTTAAAACATAGTGGTAATGACCACATTTACCATATAGAAGACATTTTTACAATTGTGCTTAGAGTACTTTTCTTTTTTAACCTGTCGTTTTTACTTATTGCTAGATAGTGGCGCATTGAAGAGTCTCTAGAAAATGCCATTCATTTGCTCTGCTTATTCACCCATTCAGTTCAAGTTTCCCATTTTTGCATCCCATTCAAAATGGATGCAAAGCCAACTGCATCTGTTCTCAAAATGTGCAAAAGGGGAAGAGAAAAAAAAATGTGTCAAAAAACAACTTTGTTTTTCATTTTAAATAGAACCATTTTTGAAAATCCAACTCATCTATTTCTGTCCAATATCTTCAAACCAAAAAAAAAAAAAAAAAAAAGAAAATACCTTTCAGTTTAGATAGTGAAAAATTCTTTTAAAGGGACAATCAACCGTTTTTACAAGCAAAATTTAAATAAAAGGTTGGACACACAAATTTCAATTTCATACATTTGTTTAACAAGCAATGATAAAATAGTTATGATCTATTTGCATGTTGGCCGTTATTTTATTTTATTAATGTGCAAAATGAAACAAACTCAATCTATTACGAAAACAGCACTAAAAATGCTGATTATTACCTATACGTCTTTCCATATAACTCACGAGACTTTAGAAAATTGTCTCGGTTTAATTAATTTTACCAAAGGCATTATGGGTAATATTCGCCATTTTAATACTCAGAAAATCGCCAAACGACTTGTTCTGAATGATAAATTATAAATACATTAGCAATACTGGGTTTGCAGAACAAAGAATCATGGGATTGAAAATGGCATTTTCTGGAAAATCTACTACGTCATAAAATCGAAACAATAGTGTCGCAATGATTCCCATTATTTCCCCCTTTTTAAGAAAATCTCAGTTTCAATCCCATAATTCTTTGTTCTGAAAACCCGGTATTACGTCAAGCAACAAGTGCCCAGTAACCCACTCTTCAGTCCTAACTTTGATTGGTGACCAAACCAGTTCCCAGAAACTTATCTCATTGGTTAAGTTTAATTGAAAAATCACTATTTACAAACTGAAACCCAAAAAAAAACTAATAATAAGACGATCCAAACTTTCATCTACAGTTCACAATAAAAAAAAATGTTCGACTCTGCCGAAAATCTTATCATCTTTCAAAATAATAAAAGTGACAAATTCCCGTGTGGCCAACTCTGCCAAAAAAGCGTCTAAAATGCCAGCTTATCTACGATTAGTCACACTTGTCAGCAAGAGCGACAGAACTATTTGATGGGCCACTACCAAAAGCTCTTTTGCCTCCTCCAATTTAATTGTGGCTCTACTTTGACAACTGCTATCTACTTTCCCCTAAGCCCAAGCGTAAACCATAGCCTGACAGCAAAATTAACTTGATCTGTAACAACCTTCTACATAAAAATAGCCAATTTCCCTGTTAATAAAAAAATGCCCTTGTCATGACCGCACTTGAACATCAAAATTCACAAAAATTTTTGCAAACATTTTTTAAAAAACTATGAAATGCACCAGATTGTGACATATTTAACAAAATTGCGTCAACTTTAAGTTTTGCATACTCAAATATCTGCCGTTTTAAAATTAGTCTCTCGCTCCGCTTGAGGCTGCAATCAGATAAATGGGAGTTGAAGCCAAAGCCGGCTCCCTGCACGTAAAAATAAACTTGCACTGCAATCGAATGCCCAATCAGGGCTCAAGGCTCATGTCACATACACACACCCACAAAATCCATAATCTAATGCGCAGAGAAAATTTCATATTTTTGCTGCTTCATCAAAAAGCCTAATCTGACTAGAAAAAAAAAATTCAAATTTGACACTTGATCAAACGTAACTTAATTCTCAAAGCCCTAGAATCTACTAAAAACTTATTTAATTCCTACAAAACTAATTTCAAGAAAAGATACTGCCTCGCACACTGCACAAATTTTAATTTGCAAACGTAGTAACAACTTATTAGTCTCGCTTGATCACAATTAGCGCTGAAAAGTCAAGCCCCATAGGATTGCAACTAACATCATTAGCCCAGACAGCTCAAAACTTGGCGAAACTTGAATTAAAAAATATAAAAAAAAGATATAGAGTTTTATTACTTGATATGAATTAGAATGAATGGACCCACGTTGCAATGCAATTAAGTTAACAAGTGAGTTCTATTCCTAAAGGAGGGGCAGAATATCATAAATCACAGAGACAGAATTCATGTAAAGAATAATACATCATCAACAAACAAATTAGGGTGGGTGTTAAAAATAGGCAAAAATCACAAGATATAATCCAACATGAGATGAATACAAATGCATGAGACCACTAAAAATGAGCACATTTTCAAATTAATATCGCCTCTTAGAGACACAACAAGTGAACACAAACCGGTGCGGAATACTAATGCAATGAATTTTCATTATTTAACTCTTAGTTTTTCAACAACTTAGAATAAAATAACTAACCGTTTCTATTCTCACTATCCGCTGGTTTCATTTGGATGGGGTGATGCATCTGTGAAATAGAAAAGAGAATTTATTAGAGCTGACACGTTGAAATTATATAAAAAATTTTTTTACAAATTTTAAAATAACTTTTTTCTCCACCTTTAAAAAATGGCGATCTATGATGGCAGCGCACATATACTTTAAACGATATCAAAAACAGATAAGAAACACATAGACAACCGTTGCGCAGCTGTTGCTTGTCTACACTGACGTTTTGTGTGTGTGTATGTTTCGTATCCCGTTTTATGCCTTAAAAACTGATGAATAGCCCCTTGCCCTCCCTGTCTACTTCTCTGTGTGCAGCCCGGGAAAAGATGCCCTCAGATGCTAAATCAGTCGAGAGAAACATTACCAATTTTTTTTTTTCTTTTAGGATAAGTAAAGCCAACTTGTCTACCTGTGCCATTTAGTGGTGACGTTCGCATTAATGTCATTTAAAATTAACTATCTCTTAAATTAAATGTATTTAAAGTAAACGCGTGTCAATTATTCACGTTTAAAATGTTGGTTGGAATTTTTTTTTATAATGTAGAAAAATAAAATATTAAAATTACTTTTTCTTTTCTATTATTTTCAGTTTCTTGTGTAAACAAGAAAAATATTCGTGCAGATATCTCCTTTACATGGTATATTTTTCTTGTTAAAAGTTTTTACGGGAAAAAATTTCGGTTTTCTTTTAAGTAAACATCAAAGGGGAGTTGCCAAACCAAGCAGAGAGACATTTGCAAGTTATTTTTAAACGTGGACTCCATTTTAGTTTTAGCAGTGACATGTCTTAGCACCATATGCTAAGCATAAAAATAAAAAAGACACATCATAAAATTTTCCATATCATTTTTATGGTAATTTTCTTGGGCCTCACTCTTTTCAATTTTCTTCTCCTTCTTTTTCAACTTTTTCTTTCATTAAACAATGTCGAGCAATTTATTAATGAAGAATTAAATGTAATTTCTTTTTCATTCAAGCAAGTATCCTGGGAACCATCTCATTTGCCAATGTGAAATTGCTGCCTAAGGAAAAAGCTCCTGACACTAAACATTTGTCACCAGTCTAACCTTATTTGTCATCCCAATAGAATGCCCAAATCAGCGAACCGATCAAACCTCTTTTCTCAACATCAAAATGAATGATAGAATGGAGGGGAAAAAATACGTTGACAATTGCAATGCAATAAAGAGGGTTGAACTTTTTTTCTGGGTAATTAAATCTGAAAAAATTTTCAATAATTCAAAGTAGTAATTAAAATTTGTAGGTTTCAATTGTTTGCATTAAATGTTTTTCATATCTTCGTGAATTTAAGATATTAATTTTGATATTGCTAATATTATCAAAGACTTCATATAATCATCCGGATCATCGATACCATTTTCCCACTTATGAAGGGAAATAATGTATTTCAACTGTACATACTGAAATAAAGAATAAATTTACTGAAGTTTAAAAAGGTGTTGGTGTCGTAATTTAGGGACAAAACTGGCCACTATGCGCCGCATTGGGAAAGGTTCAGTAACCATACATTATTCGCGGTTTCAGTCGGTACCAACTTCTACTTCCGCTTTTATGAATGCGTGCTGTCGATTGGTGTGGCTTCGTAAAAGCGGAAGTGGAAATGGTATGGTTTGAAACCGAATGAACAATATTTAATAACTGAACCGGTTATTATGGCATATGGCAAATGGCACCAACCCGTTGCTGCCATTTTCTCAGATTGAGTAATTTTTCAACCAAAAATTGCAGATCATCTCAAAAACTATTTACGCAACAATACTTTAAGTGGTTCAACTTTGAATGCTGTTAATATAATGTATCACAAGTTTGTTGAGTCTATATCTAAGGATTCTTCGGATGAACCAATTTTTGTATTTTAGTTTTTGGGTTTTCAACTGAAAAAGACTAAAGTGAAACTGAAGTTAGAAAAAAATATTGCAGATAGACTGCAGGTTTTACTTGCATAAACCTAGTCAAAATCCCAAAGTGAGGAGTTACATTATTAATGACACATTTAAAAATCACTAACAAAATTAAAAACCCAACTTCTACATCGTTATCGGTTTACAAAGTTTCAATTCATTAGCAAGCACCAGTACGGATTTGCTTTCCAATATTTGTTTTAATCAATATTTGCATTCAAGCATTAAAACTAAATCTACAAGATAGTTACAACGTTTCAACGTCAAACTACATGATGACGTCACTAATAACTTTCCAAAAAATACAAGAACTTCTGAATTGACCTTCTTTAAAAAACCTATTCCACTTGTAACCCATTTTTCCTAAACTTCCGCAACCCTGATTAACTTAGGCAACACTAAATAAATAAACACCCTCCTGACACCTTTATTTGTTACACTTTTACCACACTGATTATTTTCACAATATCAACACCAACGTGAACCATATTACTTCTTGCAATTTCTCTTCATCACCTATTAAATCATGAATGCATTGGCCTTCTTCAAATTTATGAGCATCTAAAATAAGAGTTCAAAGATCCGTGTAAATAATTCACGCCATTTCTAGCTTGCAATCAAAAGCCCAGGGGCAAACAAAACACATGGACGTACAGTCATGCATAAATTAAACTCGCAATTACCAACACATAAACGCACACTTTTCTTTTTTGGCTTCAGATCTCTAATCGGATTGGCCTCAATTTCTTCTATCTTTTTTTTTCAGGAATAAAATTAAGCTTTTCTTTGCCACTTCCGACTTTCTTGAACATTCTTGTACAAGATCAATGCACAAAACTATTATAAAAAAAAAGAAAAAACAGCTGACTTTATGACAAGCAATTGCGACAAGCTTTATACGTGCCTTTGCTACTCGGGGGAATTTGAGTGTCTCATTTTTCCCACTCTACTGCTCCAAATCCCTAAGACAAGTCTGACATCAGCTCTTTTTCTTTAATCTTTTACTTTTCTAAGAAACATTCTTTTTTTTATAATGAATTAAAGTCAAAGAAGATTTTTAATTAATTTTTACGAATTGATCGGTATCAAAGAAGGCGCCCTCTTCGCTAAGTTGAATTTGTTAGGTCATGTGTTAACAAGCGTGACAATAATTGTTACCGTATAGCAGTTTTTCTTACATTGCATTATACTTTAAAACGTTGTAATGTTATTATTACCTTAGAACCTATTCTCGTAATAGTTTAAATTATTATACAACCTTTAACTATTTCCACATCGGTTGATAAATTACGTTATAAAGATCAATTTTGGTCAATGAACTCACTTTACACCTTCAATTTTTATTGGTGGCCACGCTTGGCCAGGAAAAAAAACTCTTCCAATCAATGAATTAAGTTGAAAAAAAATCTTATTTCTATTTAAATTAACTGAAAATGACGGGCAGTTTAATTTCAAACCAACTCGTCTGAAAGGTTGATTGTCCCTTTAAAAATTCTTGTATCATATATAGAACGTCCTGTTGAATCATAAATTAAACGTAAAACCGTGCAGTTTCCAATTGGCTGAGCAATTGTAACGTGAAGGTTGGCACTAAAATTGCTAAATTACATTCCAGTGGCATTGTATCAATATTGCAAGTTGCACTTCTCCTCACAAAATGTGCGGGTTTGAATTGAAATATTTGCATATTTTATCCTATTAACCAGACCGTGCCAACCTGCTAATACATATTGCACTGCTCAAAGAGAGATGAAGGGAAAAGGTGCTTCGTATCTTTATTGCATCCCACAAAATTAAATGAAAACACATTTTCCACTGAGAATTAAAAAAGAAATTTCTTTAGGAACAAAAAGGCCGACGCCAATTCCCAAATCCAAACATAGAAAGAAAAAAAATATATTTTTCTTCCCAATATCCTCAAGTGATGAAATTTAAAATTGAAAACTTGTTTACACCAAAAACTTTCATTTTAATTAAAAATGTAGAATATCGAAAAGTAAAATATTTGTAGGGAATGGACATATGTATCAATATATGCCCATCACTTGCCAAAACATTGGACAGGATAAGAATAGAAAAGATCAATCAATATTTCAATCCACTCTTCCCTCCGCTCATCTCTTCATGCTTGCATCTGACAAGACATCAAAGTATAATAGTGCACAAGACAGTCACGTCCGGCGCAGATGCCACCGCAAGAAAAAAGAATTTTGTGTTGTTATACTGCCATATAAATGCCAGCTTTTGCCTTTATGGAGGAAAAGCTCCCTGACTGTCAATACGTGTTATTGGCAAACATATGTGTCTTGTGTACACAAAATGCTATGCAAATGGTTAAAAACCGCAGAAAAAATTTACTAAAGGGGCAATCAAAACTTTAATCAAGAGTCAGACTGTTATACTTTTTATAACAGTGGTTAGTTACAAATGTGATTTTCAAAATCAAGTGATGGACTTGAATCAATTGGAGTATTAGCCGAGTTTGGCTACCAGTAGAAATTAGAGGCTCAAAATCAGTGGGATTATGGGACTTGGGAATGCAACTATCACCTGTTATGTGACATACTCATTTCAACATGGCCAGCTCTTAATGAAACTAGAGGGGTAAGTGAACGTGATTATCTCCCTTTAAATTCAAGTTCTTATCACACAAATACATCCAAACTTTTGTTTAACTTTTGGTAAACAAACATATCCAATGATCACGAATAATTGATGCATTTTATAAAACCTCAGAGGAACCCTGTTTCACTGTTAGTCATAAAATATTTAAAGTATGTAGAAGTGCACTTTTTTCTCTTAAGTCAAGTAAAGTTCCTTTTATTTTCTCATTTTATATAACTGAATATTTTCGAATGATTCACATTTAAGACTCGTAAAAAAGCCATCAAATCAAAATGTATGACAACTTTATTGTTAAAGTGTAAAATAAACCACCTGACCTCAAATTGACCTACAAAAATAAACATTAATCACAAAATAGAAGAAGAATTTATCAAACATGTCTGCCCATTGACACATGTTGACGCTGATAAATCGAATTAAAACCTAATGGCAATTCTCAAAGCTTTTCACAAAAGTGAGATGTAATTTAGCAGAAGAATAAGCAAAAGGAGGTTTCTCTCCCTTTCTCCCCTACCAAACACTCGGAAATGTACACAATTACAACAAACTGGATTATCTTTACTCAAAGAGGTTCTTGACATAAACTCGACAGGTTTGCATGTTACCTAACTTATTGCTAACTTAAGAGCTGGCATAATTTAATTTGGACAAGCGTAAATGTAAGTTGAAGAATTTTTTGTGGGTAAGTTTTATCTGATTACAATGCCTTTGACCTTACATGAAACATTAGCAATTCTATAAAATGAGGTAAATAATAGGAAATCAAGTAGAGATAGTAATGTATCTTTATTGGTCTCAAATTACTTATTTAAATCTTGTACTGTCAATCTTAAAGGGGGGGCTCTCATTAAAAATATTAATATTGGGGGTGAAAGATGGTATAATGTACTACCTTTTCTTCCATTG